>CAUYPK010007130.1:0-30920 GCA_963574355.1 Loris lydekkerianus | reverse complement strand
TTTTCCTTCAAAGCTCCTCCTCCTAGGAAAATGCCAGGAAGGCTATATTGACTATTGGGATGAAAATGTGTCAAATGGTCTATGAAGCTAGTGTATGATGCCCCATGATCATATCAATGTACGCAGCTATGATTTAATAATGAAAAATAAATAAAAAAATAAATAAATAAAAGAAAAAAACAAATTTTAAACTTACTGATTGTGGAAGAGCAAGAGTCTTACAACTTTCTAGGCATTAGTGAAGACTAACTACCATCCTGTGATCCTGCCCATCTTTTCACTATTCCACTCTTAGGAATTCTATGTGGTTTTCCGCTGACTGGGAAAGTTACCTTTATTTAATCTCACCATCAACTGTTACCTCCAGGAGACAAGCTACAATTAAATATTTTTCTTCTGGTTTTACTTATTAGAGTCCAATCGGCATCTGCTATGTATATTTTAATAAAATGCTGACAATAATATAGCAAGTCCAGATGATGTAACCTAATTATGTCTATGACAACACATGAGCCATTAATGAGGGTGAGGAGAGGGGGAGTCTGCAGGAATACACTTTGCTCACTGCACACAGCTAACTAAACTACTGTATCACAAGGAATCTTGCGCTAAGAAAGTCCAGATGGCTGAAATAATCGTTTCATCCTATGCTAAGAAATAAAAAGATTTTAATCTGGGTCCCTTTATTAAATTTGAATTAACTTTTCTTTATAAAGGAACTTTCACCCCAATTAAATAAATGCTGTATTATAGTTGATTACTTAAAAATAAACTCCAATTGTGGCTAATTGTAATAAAATATTTTTAAATTAAATAACTGCTGTAGCAAATATAATAACTCATTTTCATAAAGTATTTCTTTTATTTTTAATGAGTAATTTAAAATCTATAAAGTTTATATGAAGATTAACAGTAAGGTTCTTGAAGGCAGAAACACCTTTTAAAAATTTCTTGTAAAGCAAAATGGTTATATTCAGGCTCAACGAATGCTACAGAGCAGATAAAATGGTGAAGATTAGCTTTCAAGAGTTTGTATATGCTGGGGTGTAGAAATAACGGCTCCACCTTTGACACAGTCCTTTTTCCTAATGCTGCCCCATAGGAGTTATTCTTAAGGAAAAGTTGTATTTCAATAGCTGTAATGTTTTCAATGCAAAAATAAATATAAATGTGCATTCTTGAATAATTTTCAGGACAAAACAACTACCAGTTCTTTTTTAAAAATTGTGCTTTTTGTTTTCTTTTAATTGGAAAAATCTTTATTTTTTATTTTTTTAAAATTAAATCATAGCTGTGTACATTAATGTGATCATGGGGCACCATACACTGGTTTTATAGACCATTTGACACATTTTCATAATACTGGTTAACATAGCCTTCCTGGCATTTTTCTTAGTTATTGTGTTAAGACATTTATATTCTACGTTTACTAAGTTTCACATGTACCCTTGTAAGATGCACCGCAGGTGTAATCCCACCAATCACCCAAAGTTTGTTATTTTATAAATACTTCTTTTTTATATTCCTAAATTATCTTTAAATTAAAGATTTTTTTTTTTTTTTACAGTTTTTGGCTGGGGCTGGGTTTGAACCCACCACCTCCGGCATATGGGGCTGGCACCCTACTCCTTTGAGCCACAGGCGCTGCCCCTAAATTTAATTTTTTAATTTAATTTTTTATGGAATTAGAACTGTATACATTTATGGGGTACAATGTGCTAATTTGATATACAATGTGGAACACTTAAATCAAACTGATTAATGTAAACATCACATCACTTATTTTTTGTGGGAAGACATTTATAAGTTACTCTTAGTTGTTTTGAAATGTGCCCTTTTCATTGTGCACATTAGGTGATATCTCACCAAATGCCAACTGGTCCCTGCTCCCTCCACTTGCCCTCCCCCCCTCCCTCCCCTTTCCTCCTTTCTGACTATTATATTCTTAAATTTAATGAAACAAATTTATTCAAATCCTTTACATGCACTTCTGAGGTAAGCATCTTCCTATCTTCTTTGTTATTATGGCTCCTTTTCTGTCATTTAACAGAGCTTTCTAGGTTACATAATTTTCACTCCCATTCATGCTGAATGAGATAACAGCGCTTAACATCCCAATCAGATGCTATTGCAGGAAAATTACTTCCCAAGGCACAGTTATAACATTGGGAGGGTTTTCTTTTTCACTGCTAGTCTGATCTTCAAAATCTAATCTAAACAAATGTGAATTGCTTTAAAAAACTAATAAGAAAATTTTTGTTTATTATAAAGAGTTGAAAACACATGCAAGAGTGCCCTTAATGATATAATGGATCCCCATAGGCCCTCAGCCAACTTCAGTAATTATTAACTCACCCTTTCCCTCTGAGATGGGCTCTGTATTATTTTGAAGCAAATCTCAAATGTACAATTTCATCTGTAAATATCTATGTGTATCTCTAAAAGATAAGGATTATTTTTTTTTACCAGTAACTATGAAATCATTAACACATCCGATTGTTAACATTAATTCCTTAACATAATTGACTATCCTAGGAGTTCAAGTTTCTTTTTTTGGGGGGTGGTGGTGACCCTGGGCAATTTTATTACTTTATTGCTGAATCTCAGTTGCCTCATCTTTAAGATGGGGATAATAATAGCACCCATTTCATAATTATGAAGGCTAAATACATTAACGTCAGAAAAACACTTTTTTTTGGAGACAGAGTCTCACTTTGTTGCCCTCAGTAGAATGCCATGGTGTCATAGCTCAAGGGAACTTCAAACTCTTGCACCCAAGTGATTCTCTTGCCTCAGCCTCCAGAGTAGCTGTGACTATAAGCGCCTGTCACAATGTCCGGCTATTTTTAGAGATGGGTCTCATTCTTGCTCAGGCTGGTCTTGAACTAGTGAGCTCAGGCAATCCACTTGCCTCAGCCTCCCAGAATGCTAGGATTATAGGTGTGAGCCACCGCCCTACAGGAAAACACTTTAGTATGTGACTGGCTATAAGCATTCAAATTTCTAATTTTCTCATCGATCTTTATCTTTTGTTTTTCTTCTTCTTCTTTTTTTTTTAGACAGAGTCTTACTTGGTCACCCTAGGTAGAGTGTTGTGATGTTATCATAGCTCATAGCAACCTCAAACTCTTGGGTTAAAGCAATACTCTTACCTCAGCCTCCTGAGTAGCTGGGACTGCAGGCACCTACCACCATGCCTGGCTGATTTTTCTATTTTTAGTAGGGATGGGGTGATCTTGCTCAGGCTGATATTGAACTCTCGAGCTTAAGCAATCCACGAGCCTCGGCTTCCCGAAGTGCTGGGTGTGAGCTGCATTCCCTGGCCTTTTCTTTTGTTTGTGGAATCAGGATCTAAAAAAGATTCTCATATAGCAATTGACATCTATATTTTTTAATTCTTTTTTTTTTTTTTTAAGTTCAATTTAATTTAATTTACATTTTGAGACATCTTGCTGGGTGGCCTAGGCTAGAGTGCCATGGCATCAGCCTCACTCACAGCAACCTCTAACTCTTGGGTTCAAGCAATCCTTCTGCCTCAGCCTCTTGAGTACCTGGGACTATTGGTGCCGGTCACAACGTCCAGCTAATTTTTCAATTCTTGCTAGAGACAGGATTGTTTTTACTCAGGCTGGTCTCAAACTCCTGAGTTCAAGCTATTCTCCAGCCTTGGCCTCCCAGAGTGCTAGGATTACAGGCGTGAGACACTGCCCTGGTATCTTAATTCTTTTTTTTTTTTTTTTTAATTCTTTTTTAATCTGTAGTTTCTCCCTTCATCTTTTTTTCTCGCACACAATTTATTTGTTGAAGAAACGAGGTTGTTTGTCCCGTTCTGTATTGTCTGATTTGTTGAGTGTGTCTCTATGATCTGTTCCTGTCTGTATTTCCTGTAAACTGGCGGCTGACCTTGCTGGTTCTGTTTTTGTTTTCTTGGCAAGACTATTTCATAAGTAGTTGTGAATTGTCCGTGCTCAAACACAACTGTATTAGGAGAGTTTTCAAATATACACAAAAAGAGAGAGAAGGGCGGTGCCCGTGGCTCAAAGGAGTAGGGGGCCGGCCCTAGCCCCCCCCCCCAAAAAAAAAACCCTGCAAAAAATTTAAAAAAAGAGAGAGAGAGAAAAGAGTGTAATAAATCTCTGTATTACCTGTATTTGTTCCCTGCGTTGGCAATAATAAGGTGCCACAAACCTGGGGGCTTAAAACAACACATATTTATTTTCTTATGGTTCTGGAGACCAGACGCCCCAAATTCAGTATGGCTGGGCCAAAATCCAGGTGCCACAGCTCCTTCCAGAGCCTCTAGGGCAGAATCTGTTTCCTTGTATTTCCGGTGGCTACAGGCCTTCCCAGTTTGTGGCCTCACCACTTTCCCTCTGTGACCACAGTGCCTTCTCTTCTTTGTCTGAAGTCAAATCTCCCTCCTTGTCCCTTTTATATGGATACTTAACAATTGCGTGAAGGCCCCTTGGATAATCCAGGATAATCTTCTTGAGTCACGATCATTAATTTACTCGTATCTGCAAAGTCTTTGGCATATAAGGTAGTATTTACAGGTTCCACAAATTAGGAATTCATATCTTTAAGGGCTTTTATTCAGTGTACTACAATAACCATTCCCCAGATTCAGTAACAATAAATATATTGCCACAGTCTCTATTTCCCTCTCCCTCCCAATATTCCTTTCTCTCTCTATCGTTCCAGCCTTCTTTCTTTTCCTTCTCCTTTTCTTTTCTTTTTTTCTGTTTTAGAGACAGAGTGTTACTTTGTCGCCCTCCATAGAGTGCTGTCACATCACAGCTCACAGCAACCTCCAGCTCCTGGGTTTAGGTGATTCTCTTGCCTCAGCCTCCTGAGTAGCTGGGACTATAGGCGCCTGTCACAATGCCCAGCTAGTTTTTGTTGCAGTTTGGCTGGGTCTGGGTTTGAACCCACCACCCTCGGTTTATGGGGCTGGTGCCCTACTCACTGAGCCACAGGTGCCGCCTTCCTTCCCTCTTCCTTTCTTTTTCTCTTCCTTCTTCCTTTGCTTCGTTTCTTTCTCTCTTTCTCCATCCTTTCCTCTTATTTTGCTGTAGTTGTTTAAAGCAAATGCCTATAATTTCATCCTTAAATATTTCCACACATTTTATTTTATAGTTATAACACCAATTATCACCTAATAAAATTAACAGTAATTCCTTAGAATCATCTAAAATTCCATCCAGGCCTGACCCAGTGGCTCATGCCTGCAATCCTAGCACTCTGAGAGGCTAAGGTGGAAGAATCCTTTGAGCTCAGGAGTTTGAGACCAGCCTGAGCAAAGCAAGATCCCTTCTCTACTAAAAACAGAAAAATTAGCTGGGCATTGTCCCATCTATTTGGGAGGTGGAGGCAGGAGGATCCACTTGAGCCCAGGCACTTGAGGTTGCTGTGAGGTAGGCTGACACCGTGGCACTCTAGCCTGGGCAATAGAATGAGAGTCTCTGTCTAAAAAACAAAAAAATTAAATTAATAAAATAAAATAAAATAAAATAAAATAAAATAAAATAAAATAAAATAAATAAAATAAAATAAAATAAAAAAATAAATCCTGGGCTGGGCATAATGGCTCATGCCTATCATCCTAGCACTCTGGGAGGCTGAGGTGGGTGGATTCTTTGATCTGAGGAGTTCAAGACCAGCCTGAGCAGAAGTGAAACCCCTACCTCTACTAAAAATGACTAGCCAGGCATTGTGTTGGGAGCCTGTAGTCCCAGCTACTTGGGAGGCTGAGGCAGGAGGATCACTTGAGCCCAAGTGTTTGAAGTTGCTGTGAGCTATGAAGCCACAGCACTCTACCCAGGAAAACAGAGTGAGACTCTGTCTCAAAAAATAAAATAAAATAAAATAAAATAAAATCCATATTCCAATTTTCCTGATTTTTCTCAATTATATCTGCCCTGGATATCTTCTGTTTTCCCCTCCATATCCACTCTCCAGCCTTCTTCACCCCCCTCTGTGCCCCTGGAGGATGATCTGCATGACTGCCTTAACTGGCTCCCTTGCTTCTGGTTGGGCTCAACCAGAGGCACTGGTAAGAAGATGTCAGAGAGAGAAGGGAGAGGTTTGGGTATTTACCTCTTTGTTCTCTTCTTGCCAGTTGCAGGATCAGCTGCAATTTTCTCTGCAAGGTCACATCTCCTTCTCCAACAGCCTCTTCAGGTTTTAGCGGCCCCTCCCTTTGGGTCTTCAGCTCTGTCTACGTGTCTTAAAAAAAAAAAAGTCTTTTTTTGGTAGGGACAGGAGTCTTGATACGTTGCCAAGGCTGGTCTTTTTTTTTCTTTTTTCTTTTTTTTTTTTTTTGAGACAGAGTCTCACTATGTTGCCTTTGGTAGAGTGCTGTGGCATCACAGCTCACAGCAACCTTGGGCTTAAGTGATTCTCTTGCCTCAGCCTCCCAAGTAGCTGGGACTACAGGTGCCTGCCACCATGCCCGGCTATTTACTGGTTGTGGTTGTCATTGTTGTTTGGTAAGGCCAGGCTAGATTCGAACCCACCAGCTCTGGTATATGTGGCTGGCACCCTTAGCCACTGAGTACAGGTGCCGAGAACATTTGTAAACTATTGATAATAATATCTACCTGCCTACCCTGCTTATGTTTTTCTACATGCACAAATAGAAAAACAGGCTGAGACAAACAGTCCTGGATCTTTTTTTTTTTTTTTTTTTTGAGACAGAGTCTCATTTTGTCACCCTGGCTAGAGTGTCCTGGCATCATGCTCACAACAACCCCAAAGTCTTGGGTTTAAGTGATTCTCTTGCCTCAGCATCCCAAGTAGTTGGGACTACTGGCACCTGCCACAATGCACAGCTATTCTTACAGATGGAGGTCCTTCCCAGGCTCAGCATCCCTCCTGGGGGTTGGTGGCCTGAGAAAGGCCAAGGAGGTGAAACTGTTTTGAGAACAAGAATTTTAATTGAGGAGCAGAGCTGGTGGCTTGCCTTGCAGGTGGACAGTTTCTGTGGAGGTTAAAGGCAATGTGCAGACTATGGCCTCTGGGTCTCAGGCCACTTGAGGTTCACAAGTCCTCCAAGGGAGATAATGGGCTGCATGTTGGGACTCCCAGAGACTGTATGGTGGGTGAGTGTGGAGAAGTGCAGGTGCATGACCTAGAGGAAGGAGGTGAGCCTCTGGTGTGAATAAGGGGAGTGTAGATGTGAGTGGAGGGAACAATGCGAGTGGGTATCTTTGTATGAGAGTTGGTGCTGAGTGTGCTTGTGTTACAGGCATAAATGGTTTGAGTGTGTTTGTGTGCGAGGGTGTGGGGAAGTGCAGATTCTTGGGTCTAGTCCTTCAGGGCTGAGGTCCATGTTAAAGGTGGTTTGTTCTTTTTTTTTTTTTTTTTTTTTTTTGAGACAGAATCTCAATTTTTTACTCTTGGTAGAGTGCCATGGCTTCACAGCTCATAGCAACCTCAAACTATTGGGTTAAAGTGATTTTCTTTCCTCAGCCTCCCAAGTAGCTGGGACTACAGGTGTCTGCCATAATGCCTGGCTGTTTTTAGAGATGAGGTCTCACTTTTGTGCAAGCTGGTCTTGAACCTATGAGCTCAGGCAATCCACCTGCCTTGGCCTCCCAGAGTGCTAGGTGTGAGCCATCACACCCAACCAGGTGGTTTGTTCTTGAGAGCCATTTTTGGCTTGATAAGGGACAGCAGTGGGGTCTGAATAGCAGGACAAGGCTAGCCCAGACACCCAGGGCAGAGCCGATGCTCCACCCTGAGTGAGGAGTCGGGAGCCTGTACTCCTGGCTTGGCTTTGCACTTGCCTCACTGTGGGCCCCTGATACCGCCTGGACTTCGGCTTCCCACTCTGTGTTGAGGATGTTGGATTGGCTGATATGTCTGAAGCCTGATATGCCTGATGCCTGGGGGTGCCCGGTCAATGTTGATTGACTGGTTGAATGCATGAATGGGCAAATGGACTGGAAACTGAGGCAGGGAGTCTGGCTCATCCCCCACTACTTACTACGCAGGAAATCCCTTGCCGGCTCACATTAGGCCCACACCCACACTCAAGTGCCACATCTCCTCACCCTCACCTTCCCGTGAACTACAAGCTGGCTTAGGAAGTTTCCTCCCTGCCACACCCCTGCAGCACTCTGTCCCTTGGGAGTCCGGGGCTCAGCGCTTCTTGGTTGCCACGGATGCCCTGCCCAGTCATGCTACTGACCGAGGGGGCTTCTCTGCTTGCCTCCTGCACACAAGCTGGCAGCTTCTCCTTTTCCTCCACCCCCTTTCTTTCATTTTCTCCCTCACTCCATCCAGAGCAGCCACATGCTCATCTTTTCCCCTTGGAACTCCTTTGGTCTCTGCGTCTGCCCATTCCTCTCCAGTCTTTCCCCGTGTTTACATTCGTCTCCCTTGCCCTCCATCTCTTCCTCCGCCCACTCCTTCTTGCCCTCCTCTCTCTCTTCTCATTTCTCTTCTCTCCTCTTCCTCACTCCCACGCTCCCTTCCGCACGCCCCCTGAGGACACGCTCTCCCGCTTTCTTCCCCTCTCGCTGCAGCTCCCTGCCCTGGTGCTGACCACGCGCAGCCCTGCCCCTCGCTTTGTGAGAAGCCTCTGCACAGTGCCCAGGGCTGGGTTGCCCAGCTGGGAGCTGTCTCTGGCATCCGTTGGAGGGGCCCTAGGGTCACAGTATTTCCTCTCAGGGTGACTTGGCAGTGATAGGCTGTGTTTCCTCACTTCTGCAATTGCCAGACGGCGCAGAGGCTGGGGCTGGGGTTGGGGCTAGGATGCAGCCAGAGACACTAAGCCCCTGAGGGTCCACGGCCACTGCCCCTGGTGCAGGTAAGAGGGGTCCCAGTTCCTGCTGGGCACGGGGGGAGGTGTATGAAAATGTCTTCAGGAGGCCATGGCCAGGCCTCTAACCTGCACCTGGAGGGTGGTTCTGTTTTTAAGGGACTGTTCATGTTTAGAAGGAACTCCTCATGACCTAACTTTTCCTGGGAACCCAATACTTCTTTTTGTTCTCTGAGGCCAAAGCTGTGCTGAGATGACACCAGAGACATCACTGGGAGGTGATAGAAGCGATAAGAGGGGGCTATTTAGATCTCAAGGTGCCGAATGCCATCGACTTTATTAGTAGTGTGACCTTGGCTAACTCACACCCTCTCTCTGTGTAGTTTTCTGAATTGTTAAATGAGGACAATGCCATTTTCCCAGCATAATTGTTGGAAAGGATAAAGGATCTGGTATAGGGCTGGGTACTAAGGAACTCACTAATTGCTAGGTTTGCCCAGGGGATGGTGAAAATAGCCAGATTATTGAAAGGGCCAGGCTCACAGTGTTCCCTATCTGGTACTGGCGACAGCATCCAGGCTGGTGCTCCTTGTCTTTCATTGGTAGGAGGATCAGATGTGAGGTTGTGCACTCACCTACCTTGAAGAAGGAGAGAATAGACTTTTTCCCCAGACATTCAGGCCACTCTCATTTAGCTCTGATCTAATACCCAGCTGTGTTCCAGATGTCTGATATGTACGTGTTGGGGGTGGGGGGGGAGGCTAAGGGAGGGGCAGGAAGCAAAAGTAAGAGATGTTCCTATTCTTTTCTTTTTGGACAGAGTAACCTTGGAAGAGCGCCGTGTTGTCATAGCTCACAGAAACCTCAGATTCTTGGGCTGAAATGATCCTCTTGCCTCAGGCTCTTGAGTAGGTGGGACTTTAGGTGCCCACCACGACGATTGGCTAGTTTTTTCTATTTTTAGTAGAAGTGGGGTCTTGCTCTTGCTCAGCCTGGTCTAGAACTCGTGAGCTCAAGCAATCCCCTGCCTGGCCTCCCAGAGTGCTAGGATTATAGGTGTGAGCTACCATGTCTGGCCAGATGTCCCTATCTTTAGATCCTGACAAGCCAGCCAGAGAAAGAAGTTAGCTCAGGTGGAGAAATGGCCCTGGGCCTGAGGTGGGCACCCAGAGTTTTAATTTCAGCTCTTGCTTACAAGCCAGGCCAAGAGCCATTCAGAACTCCACTTTGCTCCTTTTCAGATTAGGGATAAAAATACAGATTTGTGGGTTTGTGGGGTCTTTGGGTTGGTGGGGAGGATGAAGTAAGAGGCAGCGTAGGAAAATGCTTTGTCAATTGGGGAATGCTGTACAAATGTGAGCTTCTGTGTCACTACTAACGCTGACACTATTTTACCTTCAATGCTGTAAGGATGAGAAATTCATTTTATTCATTGTTTTATCCTTGCCCTTAGCATAGAGTTTGGCACACAGTTACACACTCAGAATATCCACTGAATACCTGAGTGATAGAACAGTGTGTCCTCGTTGGAAGAGAATGGACAGTGAACCAGAGGTGCAGCATCTGGTCCCAGCTCTGCCCTGGACACTACTGTCACCTCTGGAAAATCCTTTCTCCTCTCTGGGTCTCTGTTTTCCCAACTGTCTGTTGATGGTTTGATAAAGGATCCACAGTCTATAGCGTTCATGATGAAATGTGCCTCCAAGACTGAGTTTCCTCTGATTGGTGCTGGGGTGGGAGGTGGGAAGAAAGGCCTCGTTGAAGAGGAGGGCATTCTCCTTTTCAGTGGCGTCCATCTTTTCCTGTACTGGTCCTCAGGTGGAGTGGAGGCTTGAACCAAGAACCTGGGAATGCTCCCTGCGGCGTCCTGGGTGGGGATGTCTGGGTTGGGAGTGGAAATGGTTCTCAAATCCAAATACTGAGCCCCTGCTGCAGCCACCTCTCCAATTCGAGAGGTCAGAGAACTCTTGGTTTCTCTGGCAGCATGAAAAGAGCAAGGGGAAGCCGTTGGTGTATATTTGTGTGTGTATGTCTGTGGTTATATGGGATGGATGGACTCTGTCCATATAGCTGAAGAGGGGGTACCATCCAGGAGCATCCCTCCAGCCAGCAGGGGGGCCTGGTCCAGCCCACAGCTCCCAGAAGCAGGATCACCAACAAAACCAGCTGAGAGGTTGATAAGTCTGTGTCTTCAGCCAGCGGGAACCAGGACCAGACTTAGTGTGTGTGTGAGAAAGAGACAGAGAGAATGTGAGTGGGAAGAATCCCTACTCATCGCCCCCTCACTGCTCCCTTAGTTTTTCAAGAGGGGGACCCTCAGGGACTGGACTTGGAGTTAAGCTCAGCTGGCTGATGGGAGCATGGGGGAGATGTCAAAAATGTATGGATAGCCCTTTACAGTTTACAAAGCCCGTATCAGTTTACCAAGTATTTTACTGTTTACCAAAGTCTTTGTCACCCCCAATAATCTCACTTCCTTTTTACAACAATGTTTCGAGGTAAAGTAAGCCAGATACTGACTGCATTTAGCTGATAAAAAAATCCCAAGGCTCAGAGATGGGGGAGAGACTCAGTCACAGCGGTGGGTGGTCTGACAGAGATCAGAGCCTGGATCTTGGTTCCACCTCCTATGTTTTCTCTCCATCCACCCTGGTGGCTTCTTCCAAAAGACATGATGTGGTGAGCTTGGTGGATGGCCAATTTGTTTGCTTCTTTATTCATTTATTTAACAAATGTTTTCTGAGGACCGCAGGGAAGGAAGCTCACAGTTATTGAGCAAATTGCTTTATTCTGTTCTCACAACTACCCCGTAAGGAAGGTTTCAGAATGAAGAAAGGGAGGCTGGGAGAGCCAAAGATCATACAGCAAGGAAAGAGCAAAGCTAGGTGCAGACTTGCCTCTGTGCGGCTCCAGGTCCTGTGCCTATACTTACTTTCTTCCTGGGCCAGACCCTGGGCTGGCCACCAGGACACCAGCTGTACTGAGGAGCTGCCTGCTGGGAAGTCAGTGTGATTCCTGGTATAACAGAGGTGAGAGCCCAGTGCTGGGGAAGCCCGGGAGGAGGCTCCTCCCTACATCTGCTGCCCTGCCCTGCTCTGCTCTGCTCTGCTCTCCCTGACTTCCAGGAAGCAAGGTAAGGGAAGGTGACCCACAGAAACCACCTGGCAGCTGGGAGGAGAGACCCAGGTCAAGTTTAGGATCTGCAACTTCATGGGGACTTCGTAGGCCCCTGGGCAGAGACTGAATCTTATCAATGTAATACAGGTACATGGGGCCAGGGTAGGCCCCCAGTGAGAAAGAACATTGGGGAACTCTGACTAGGACCCAGAGCACCCTATCTCTGGGGCCCTAAGCCCTGTCACTGTCCTCCCCCACCTTCACACACACAAGGAGCTCCACTCATCAACCAATGAAAAGGCCCAGCTCCTTACACTGGGAGTTGTGGTGTGCAGCACAGAATTCCCCAGAGGTCAGAATACTTGCCTCCTTAATTTGTCCCTCAAAACCTTCTGAATGTTGCAGAAATAACAATGAAACGACTCTGTGGGGGAATCTTTTTTTTTTTTTTTTTTTTTTAAATTTGAGACAGAGTCTCACTATGTCACCCTCAGTAAAGAAGTATGGCGATACAACTCACAGCAACCTCAAACTCTTGGGCTTAAGCAATTCTCTTGCCTCAACCTCCCAAGTAGCTGGGACTACAGGCACCCGCACAATGCCCGGCTATTTTTTTGTTGTTGCAGTTGTCATTGTTGTTTAGCAGGCCTGGGCTGGGTTTGAACCCTCCAGCCTTGGTGTATGTGGCTGGCGCCTAACCACTGAATTATAGGCGCCAAGCTGTGTGAGGGGAATCTTTAGAGGGTATGGCCAGCATGGCCAGGCCAGGACACAAATGTCAAGCAACAGGGGATGTCAGAATAAGAAATAACTCATTTATTGCAATTGCTAACCACATTAGAGGTTTATCTGTGTTTAACCTCAGGCCTGGCCTGGTTTGGTGGCTCACACCTGTAATCCCAGCACTCTGGGAAGAGGGTGGATGGCTTGAGCTCAGGAGTTCAAGAGTCTGAGCAAGAATGAGACAACTCCCACCCCCACTCCCAGTTCTGTCTCTACTAAAAATAGAAGAACTAGCCAAGCATTGTGGCGGGTGCCTGTAGTTCCAGATACTCAGGAGGCTAAGGCAGAAGGATCACTTGAGCCTAGGAGTTTGAGTTGTTGTGAGCTATGATGCCAAAGCACTCTACCTAGGGCAAATGAGTGAGACTCTGTTACACACACAGAAAAACAAAAAAACCCAAGCAAACAAAATACCCTCAGGGCTATCCGGTGAGGTCAATGTTGACCTTATTTCCATTTTATAGAAGAGGAAACTGGGATTGGGAGGCTGAGAACTGGGAGGAGCTGAAGATGCTCTGTAAAGGTTTGGAAGCGAAGGGTGAGGGACCCTGTGACTCTGTGTGCGCTTGCGTGCACATGCGCTTGTGTGTGTGTGTGGGGGGGGGGGGAGGTCTTGAGAATTTGCTGTTCAGGAGGCCCTGTGATGGGTCTTGGTGATATGCAGAAGCCTTAGCCCAAGGGAGTTCCCAGCCCAGGAGGGCGACTTCAACAGCTGTTATAACATAACTTAATGTGTGTTGTTACAGGAACCCGGTCTGGGGTGGAGATTACAAATAAGATTGCAATAGCCAGCACTCAGTGAGCGCTCACTATATACCAGACATGTTCCATTTAACCCTTACACAAATCCTATGAGGTAGGCATTATTATTATTTCCATTTTACAACTGAGTAAACAGAAGCTCATGGAAGTTAAATCACTTGTCTTGGGTAAGAATCAGCCAACGACACTGTGCCAACTGACCCCAACTGCCATGAAAAGACTATAACTGGCTCTCACGAGCTTGCAGGGCTAATGTAATGTTATAGCCGGTGGCCCCATATAGCCGGCTTCAAGCTGGGGTGATGTGAGCAGGGACAGCAGCACTGTTTGGAGAAATATGTGATCTGAACTAATTAGCAAATTGTCTTGATTTCCTGTAGACACAGCTTTTTAGAGCTGTTGAGTGTAAATAACTTGAATTGTGCTAAGCCCTTTACACATACTATTTCACTGAATCTTCGCACCACTTTGGAAAGGCTATTATCTGCTCCACTTACAGAGGAAGGACTTGAGACTCAGAGAGATGATCTTGTGGCTAGGAAGTGAGAGAGGAAGGATTTGAACTTAGGTTTGTCTGACTCTAGAGCCTGTGTTCTTAGCCATTGTTCTCTAAATACCACACATCCTTTATTTCACTTTCTTTTTTTTTTTGAGACAGAGCCTCAAGCTGTCACCCTGGGTAGAGTGCTGTGGCGTCACAGCTCACAGCAACCTCCACCTCCTGGGGTTAAGTGATTCTCTTGCCCTAGCTTTCCAAGTAGTGAGGACTACAGGCACCCACGACAATACCCGGCTATTTTTGGTTGTAGTTGTCATTGTTGTTTGGCAGGCCCCGGGCTGGATTCAAACCTGCCAACTCAGGTATATGTGGCTGGCACCTTAACTGCTTGATCTACAGGTGCCAAGCTCTTTATTTCACTTGATCTTTACAAAAGCCCTATAAAGAAGGAGCGTTAAGGGCAGCACCTGTGGCTCAGTGGGTAGGGCACCGGCCCCATATACCGAGGGCGGCAGGTTCGAACCCGGCCTCGGCCAAATTACAACAACAAAAAAAGGAGTGTTACTATCCACCTTTTAAAGATGAAGCTGTCAATGGAAAAGAACCCAAACTGTAAAATAATTTAAAGAGGTTTATTCTGAGCCAAATATGTGAGAACCATGGCCCAGAGAGCCATGCCCAAGAAGCCTTGAACAAGTGATGTTGCAGTGGTTGGTTTCCAGTTTGGTTTGATACATTTCAGGGAGTCACTCATAAAGTTATAAATCAATACAGGGAAGGTGTACATTGGTTTGGCCCCAAAAGGACATCTCTAAGTCGGACATTACTGGGTATAGATGGGTTTAAAGATTCTTTGATTTGCCATTGGTTAAGGAAATGACACTTTGTCAAAAGACTTGTATTGGGCTTGGTGCCTGTGGCTCAAGCGGCTAAGGCGCCAGCCACATACACCTGAGCTGAAGGGTTTGAATCTAGCCCAGGCCCGCCAAACAACAATGACAACTGCAACAAAAAAATAGCCAGGAGTTGTGGCAGTAGCCTGTACTCCCAGCTACTTGGGAGGCTGAGGCAGGAGAATTGCTTGAGCCCAGCAGTTGGAGGTTGCTGTGAGCTGTGATGCCATAGCACTCTACCTAGGGCAACAGCTTGAGGCTCTGTCTCAAAAAAAAAAAAAAAAAAAAGACGTGTAGTGTTTTAAGATGGAAATCTATTATTCAGAGACCAGTCACTGGACAGTACCCAGACTCAAGGGATCTGTTAATTAAAACAATGACCTGCAGGTGTGTGATTTAAGCTTTGCCTTGTAGGCGTTAGGCCTGTTAATGAGTTTCAAAGGATGTCTCCAGGAAAGGAGGAGGGGCAGGAAAACCTCCCTTCTTGTGGCCAGCAACTCAGCTTTAGGGGATTCGGAAGGTACTCTTGGCCAAGAGGGGGTCCATTCAGTCCCTGGGGTGTTTAAGATTTTATTATAGTTCACAAAGTTCAGACAGGAGAAGCAGTTTTGCCAAAGGCTGCACAGTTATTATAATAAGTCCTAAAGCTGAGTCATATCATTACACGTTAGAAATATACAATGTACTTTCAAATCTGTCATCTGTTAGGCCCATTAATTTGTTTTTGCTACGGTAAAAACAACAAAACAAAGCATACATTTACCTTAACAATTTTTTTTTTCTTCAAAGCAGCGGCATTCTCATCATCATTGTCAGTTATCCTTACCCATATAGGTTTCATTACAGGCCTTTTAAATAATTTTGGGATGTACAGTTCAGGCATGTTATCTATAGTCACGTTGTATAACAGATCTCTAGAATCTTTTGTCTTGCATAAGTGAAACTCTATATCCGTTGAACTCTCCATTTCCCCCACCCCCCAGCTCACTTTACTTTTGGTTCTATGCATTTGATCACTTTAGATGCCACATGTAAATGGAATCATACGGTATTTGTCATTTTGTGGCTGGCTTATTTCACTTAGCATTATGTCTTAAAGGTTCATCCATGTTGTAGGGTGTGTCAGAATTTCCTTTCTTTTTAAGGCTGATTATTTCATTATCTGTATATTCCACATTGTGTTTATCCAATTCATCTGTTGATGGACGTTTAAGCTACTTCCACAGCTTGGCTATTATGAATAATGCTACTATGAACATGGATGTGTAAATATTTTTTCAAGATCCCGTTTTCAGTTCTTTTGGATATATAGCCATACTCAGAAGTGGAATTTCTGGGTCATATGATCATTCTATTTTTATTGTTTTGAGGAACCTCCATACTGTTTTCCACAGCAGCTGCACCATTTTATAATCCCACCCACAGTGGCAAGAGTTCCAATTTTTCCTTTTTAAGAGACAGGGCAAACCTGGTGCACTGGCTGAGAGTCCCTGATGGTCTATTGGTTAGGATTTCTGGAAAGCATTTCTTCTGGCCAGGCACAGTGGCTAGTACCTGTAATCCTAGCACTCTTGGAGGCCAAGGCAGGAGGATCACTTGAGCTCAGGAGTTCAAGACCACACTGAGCAAAGTGAGCCCCTGTCTCTACTAAAAATAGAAAAATAAACCAGGTATGGTGTGCGCACCTGTGGCCTCAGCTACTCAGGAGGCTGAAGCAAGAGGATTATTTGAGCCCAGGAGCTTGAGATTGCTGTGAGTGAGGCTGAGGCCCTGACACTCTAGTCTTGGAAAGATAGCAAGAGCCTGTCTCAAAAAGAAAAAAAAAAAAAAAAAAGCTCGGTGTCTGTAGCACAATGGTTACACCACTGGCCACATGCACTGAGGCTGGCGGGTTCAAACTAACCGGACCAGCTAAACAACAATGACAACTGCAATAAAAAAATAGCCGGGTGTTGTGGCGGGCACCTGTAGTCCCACCTACTTGGGAGGCTGAGGCAAGAGAATCACTTAAGCCCAAGAATTTGAGGTTGCTGTGAGCTGTGATGCTACAGCACTCTACCGAGGGAGACTCTATGTCAAAAATAAAAAGAGAGAGAGAGAGAGAGTGTCTCACTGTGTCTCACTTTGTTGCTCTGGCTGGAGTGCAATCATTGCTCCAGCTCTGGGGCTCAAGTGATCCTCCTGCCGCTGAGAATGGCAAGGTCAACTGGTGCATGCCACCATGACTGGCTAAATTTTTTTGTAGAGATGGGGTCTTGCTATGTTGCCCAGGCTGGTCTGGAATTCCTGGCCTCAGGCAATCCTCCTACCTCACCCTCCCAAAGTGCTGGATTATAAGTATAAACCATTGTGCCCAGCCAAATGTTCCAGTTTTTCACATCTTCACCAATACTTGTTATTTTCTATTTTTCATCGTGGCCATCCTAATAGGCGTGAGGTGATATTTTAATTTGCAGTTCTCTGATGATTGGTGATGTTGAGCATCTTTTCACATACTTATTTGTGATTTGTATATTTTCTTCTTCTTTTTTTTTTTTTCTTGAGACAGAGTCTCACTTGTCACCCTTGATAGGGTGCCATGGCGTCACACAGCTCACAGCAACCTCCAACTCTTGGGCTTAAGCGATTCTCTTGCCTCAGCCTCTCAAGTAGCTGGGACTACAGGCGCCTGCTACAACGCCTGGCTATTTTTAAAGACGTGGTCTTGCTCTGGCTCAGGCTGATCTTGAAGCTGTGAGTTTAGGAAATCCACCTGTCTTGGGCTCCCAGAGTGCTAGGATTACAGGCGTGAGCCCTGCACCGGCCCATTTGTATATCTTCTTAAGAGAAATGTCTATTCGAGTCCTTTGCCCTTTGCCTTTTTCAGTTGAGTCATTTACTTATTGTCTGTTGTTGTTACTGAGTTACAGGAGTCTTGGATATTAACCCATTCTGTAGGTTGCCTTTTCTCCCATCTATAGATTACCTTTTCATTCTGTCGATTGTTTTCATTTGCTGCATGGAAACTTTTAAGTTTGACAAACAAACAAAACCCAGGCAATAGTCCCATGGTCCCATTTGTCTATTTTTGCTTTTATTGCCTATGCTTTTGGTGTTGTATTTGAGAAACCATTACCCATTCCAATGTTGTGAAGCTTTTGTCCTATGTTTTCTTTTAGGAGTTTTATAGTTTCAGGACTTAGGTCTTTAATTTTTAAGTTATATTTTGTATACGGTGCACAATAAGAGTTCATCTTCCTTCTTTTGCAGGTGAATATGAAGTTTTCCTAGCACCATTTGTTGAAGGGACTATTCTTTTCCCATTGTGTAGTCTTGGCCCACTTATCAAAAATTCTGTGACTTTAGATGTGAGGGTTGATTTGGGGGCTCTTTGTTCTCCATTCATCTATGTTTCTGTCTCTATGCCAATACCACTCTATTTTGGTCACTGAAATTTTGGAATATATTTTTAAATCAGGAATTGTAAGGCTTCCAGCTTTGTTCTTTCTCAATATTGTTTTGGCTATCTGGGGTCCTTTTAGATGTCATATGAATTTTAGAATTTTTTTTTATTCCTATAAAAAATGATATTGAGATTTTTTTTTTTTTTTAAAGAAGTTTATTTTATTTTATTGTTTTTTGAGATAGAGTCTCTCTCTGGTGCACTGAGTACAGTGCCCTAGTGTCATTGTGTACAGCAACCTCAAACTCTTGGGCTCAAGCCATCCTCTTGCCTCAGTTTTTCTATTTTTAGTAGAGATGGGGTCTTGCTCTTGCTCAGGCTGATCTCACACTCTTGAGCTCAAGTGATCCACCTGCTTAGGCCTCCCAGAGTGCTGGGATTACAGACATGAGCCACCACACCCAGCCCAATATTGAGATTTTTGTAGGCATTGCATTGAATCTGTAGAACATTTTGGGTAGTATGGACATTTTATTTTTTAATTTAATTTTTAAATTTCAGGTTCATGTGAGGTTTCAAATGAAAAGGTGTACCATATACCCCTACATGGTGCCCATGCAGTGTTAGCACCCCAAACCCTTCACCTCTTTCCTTGTTCCTCTTCCCCACAACTTGAATTGAAATGAGTTTTCCTCCTATGTGGGCATGAATTAGATCATCTACTGGCTTCATGTTAGCATTGAGTACATTGGATATTTGCTTTTCCATTCTTGTGATACTTTAAGGAGAAGAATGTGTTTCAACTCCATCCAGGTTAATACAAAAGATGTAAAGTCACCACCTTTTTTTCTTTTTTAGAGACGGAGTCTTATTTTGTCGCCCTGGGTAGAGTGCTATGGCATCTCACAGCAACCTCCAGTTCTTGGGCTTAGGTGATTCTCTTGCGTCAGCCTCCCGAGTAGCTGGGACTACAGGTACCTGCCACAACGCCCAGCTATTTTTTTGTTGTTGCATTTTGGCTGGGGCCAGGTTTGAACCCACCACCCTTGGTATATGGGGCCGGTGCCCTACTCACTGAGCCACAGGTACCACCTAAAGTCACCCTCTTTTTTATGGCTGAATAGTATCCCATGGTATGCACATGGATACCACAGTTTGTTAATCCATTCCTGAATTATGGGCATTTAGGTTGTTTTCACGTCTTGGCGATTGTAAATTGAGCTGTGATAAACCATCTAGTGCATATGTCCTTATGATAAAATGAGTTTTTTTCTTCAGGGTAGATGCCTAGTAGTGGGATTGTGGGGTCGAATGAGAAGTCTAATTTGAGTTCTTTGAGGATTCCTCATACTCATTTCCAAAGAGGCTGCATTACTTTGCAGTCCCAAATATGGACATTTTAACACTATTAATTCTTCTGACTCATGGACTTGGGATGTCTTTCCATTTGTGTCATTTTTAATTTCTTTTATTTATTTATTTTTTTGAGACAGAGTCTCATTTTGTCGTCCTTAGTAGAGTGCTGTAGTGTCACAGGTCACAGCTCTTGGGCTCAAAAGATTCTCTTGCCTCAGCCTCCCAAGTAGCTGGGACTACATGATGCCTGCCACAATGCCCAGCTATTTTTAGAGACAGGGTCTCACTCTGGCTCAGGGTGGTCTCGAACTTACTAGCTCAGGCAATCCACCCACCTTGATCTTCCAGAGTGCTAGGATTATAGGCGGGAGTTACTGTGCCCAGCCATCATCTTTAATTTCTTTCAGTAATGTTTTCTGCTTTTCAGTGTATAAGTATTTTGCCTCCTTGGTTAAGTTTATTCCCACGTTTTTAAATTCATTTTGATCCTATTATAAATGGGATTGTTTTCTTAATTTCCTTTTCTCTGAGGTACATTTAAAAAAATCTGCATTTTGGCCAGGCTTGGTGGCTCATGCCTGTAATCCTGGCACTCTGGGAGACCAAGGTGGGAGGATTGATTGCGCTCAAGAGTTCAAGACCAGCCTGAGCAAGAATGAGTCCTCATCTTTACTGAAAATAGAAAAATCAGCTGGGTGTCGTGGACTTGGGAGGCAGGAGGATCACTTGAACCCAAGAGTTTGAGGTTGCTTTGAGCTAGGCTGAGGCCATGGCATTTTCACTTGGGCAAGAGAGTAGAACTCTGTCTCAAAAAACAAAAAACAAAACCCCCTGCATTTTATAAATGAGGATACAGAGACTCAGAGGGAGTTTAGCAGCTGGTCCAGGGTTTGGTTCCAGCTCTGGTGCTGCCAAGTAGAAGTCAGATAGACACAGAACAGAGTATGCAAACTGCCCTTTGTCCGAGTCCCTTTCCGTCTTCAGGGAGAACAGGCAAAGACAGGGTGCCCCAGGTCAAGGGCATCTCTTCTTAGAGCCTCACAGCATCTGCAGCTCCTGTTCTCAGGCCTTAGGACAGGCCTGCGAGTGGACAAATTGGCCAAAGAGTAGTTTGATCCCAGCAGGTGCCATAGCTTGGTTTAGGAGTTCAGGACAAGCCTTGGAGTTCAAAACTCCAAGTTGGCCACTTCCTAGATGTGTGACTGTGGACAAGTCTGTTTTCTTCTCTAACTTTAATTTCTTCCCTGGAAAAATAGGCACTTGCACATGTAAAACTTATCTTAAGAAGCTGATTTGAGGAGGATATAGGATCATGGGTAAGAAGTGTCTGTCCATTTAACCAGTAAATAGTGCCCCAAGCCCTGAATTTGGGTGGGTTGGTTCTGGCTCCCCTTTAGCCACATGTTCCCCAGAGAGCAAAGTGCACTGGATCCAAGTCATTGTACCCACTGGGACCCTAACTTCCTCAGCTGCCACCACTTGTAGCCCCTGCTCTACACCACTTGTAGCCATTGTGCAAGGGCTGTGGACGAACGTGGACATGTCTGATTTTCACTTTACAAATATTTAGACTTTTGTACTCTTGACTTCAACTGGCTTCAGATATTAGGGGCTAGTGAACGTGGACATGTCTGATTTTTACTTTATAAATATTTAGACTTTTGTACTCTTGACTTCAATTGGCTTCAGATATTAGGGGCTAGCCTGACTGGTGAACCCAATTTCCTGACCTACAGTCAGCTCTGGGGATTAGCCAGCACATACTTCTTTCTGCCTGGCTCCCCATTATCTCTCCCCTCTGACTGCCCAGCTGTGGATGAGAACCCCCTTCTCCAGGTTCCCTAGGGACTGGGAATGTTACCAATGTGGGTGGGGGCCCAACACTGGGCAGGGCAAAGGGTGAGAGATCCAGATAGCAGAGTTCTTCTGTCTCCATGATGTTTAGGGCCTCCCTACCCTACCCCTCCACTGAGAACTCTGCCTGGGCCAGCTGCCCAGTCTTGATCCATCAGGGAACTGAGCCCATGTATTAAACTCCTTCTCCCTCCAAATGCTTATCCCCTTCCTGAGCTGTTGAAAGTTTTGTTGGCATTAGCTGGAGGTTCTGTTGGGAGCTGGCAGGAGAGCCAGTGTGAGCCAAAGCCCCTGGGTCAGTAGTGTCCCATAGTCTCCTTTCCTGGCTCCATGCAGCTGGGCCAGTGGGGAGAGGGAGACCTGGCCATTTGTGCCTCTGACCCTGTCCTAGCCATTTTGCATACTTACCTTTGGAACCATTGTGAGGATTGTGAGATTTTTAAATTAAGTAACTGGGCTCAGAGAGGTGAAGTTACTTGTCCAAGTTCACACGGCAAGGAAATGGAGAGCCAGGCATAAACCCTTGTCTTTCTGACTCCAGAGGCCTTATTCTCCCCAACCCATTCCCCAACCAGTGCGTCTCCCCCAGAGAGACCACACATTTCCTCTGTGCCAGGCTCTTGGGAATAGTCATCAGGAGTGTGGTCATTCATTCATTCCCAGGTGCCTCGCCCTGGGAGTAAAGAAGTGAAACAGTTCTAGTCTCTGCCCCCAAGAAGCTCCTATCTAAGGAAATAGCCACAGAAATCAATACTTAAAACAGTGTGTGTCAGGTGATAATGCTGAGGAATATGTCCAGTGTATTGGGACCCAGAGAAGAAGGCAACTCATCTTGCCTGTGGCAATCAGAGAAGTTACCCCAGAGGAAGCACTCTTTAGGCCTCAAAGGCAAGATGTTTCTAGGTAAAGCAATAGGAAAAAGGTACTCCCAGTAGGGGCCACAGTAGGGACAGAAGCACAAAGGTTTGAGGAGAAATAGAATTTTTAGGGACGCAGCAAGAGATTCATTGTGGCCAGAGTGGAGCATGTAGCAGAGAATGGTGGGAGGTGAGGTGGAAGAGAGCGTGGACTTGATCTTGTGCAAGGGGAGCCAAAGTGGTATTAAATCAGGCACATATGTGGCTGGTAGCGTGCTCAGTCCAGCACTTCTCAGACTTCAATGTGTGCGTGAATCACCTGGGGAGATTGTTAAGATGCAGATTTGGATGCAATAGACCTGGCCTGGGGCCCGAGATTCTGCATTTGGAACAAGCAGATGCTGCTTTGTCTGAGGTGATGCTGATGCTCCTGGTCCAAGGACCACAGTGTGAGTGATCAGGTTGTAGTGGGCTCTATCTTGTGTGGAGGCTGCTCTTGGGAACAGGCGATCCTGTTGGTTATGAGATATTTGTTCACTTGACAAATGTTTATCAAACTCCAGCTCTGGACAAGCTCATGCTGAGATGGGGAGAGGAACTGAAATGCCTTTCTTTGGTCCACATCACCACCATCTCTTACCTTCAGAACTGACTCTGTTTCCCCTCTTGCCCCTACCATCTATTTTCTGCTCAGCAGCTAGAGCAAGTGAGATCATGTTTCTTCCCTGTTTTAACACCACTGCAGTGGTTCTGATAGTCACAGAGTAACTTGATAGTTACTTAATTTGGGCTTATTGCCCTCTGATTATATGGCAGTCTTCCCATTTCTCACTCTCACAGGGCCACATCAGACTTTTAGTTTCTTGTTCCTACCTCAGGACCTTTGCACATGGTACACTTTGCCTGGAATATCCTTCTTCCACATTTTCACCTGATTTGTTCCTTCTCATTTTTTAGATTAAAGCCAGGGAAAGATACAGGATTTTCAGGTCCCTACAGCTTACACAATTTGGAGGTCACTCTTTGAAGAAAAGATACTAAATTACAAACAATAAGGTACAGGGTTTAGGAAGGGGTCTTGAAGCTTATACTTCATTGAGTTAATGGTAAATCTGCCTGGTTTCTCTCCTTTGAGAAGCCTTCCCTGGTCACTCTCTTTAGAGCAGCCCCCTATACCCAATCTTCACTATGTCACTATTTTTTTTTTTTTTTTTCTTGAGACAGAGCCTTAAGCTATTGCCTAGGGTAGAGTGCCGTGACATCACAGCTCATAGGAACATCCAACTCCTGGGCTTAAGCAATTTTTTGACTTAGCTTCCCAAGTAGCTGGGACTACAGGTGCCCGCCACAATGCCTGGCTATTTTTTTTATTGTAGTTGTCATTGTTGCTTAGCAGGCCTGTACTGGATTCGAACCCACCAGCTCTGGTGTATGTGGCTGGTGCCTTAGCTGTTTGAGCTGCAGGCGCTGAGCCTATGTCACTATTTTTTTAGTTCTTTTATTGAGTTCATCACAATTTGAAGTGATCTTGTTCATTTATCTCTCTACTTATTTTTTACTATTTCTCTGAACTTCAGCATAAGCTCCTCATGAGCAGGAATCTTGTCTGTTCTATTGTTACAGTATCCTCAACATAGTGCCCAGCAGCCTCCTGCCCACAGTAGGATGTCAGTGACTGTGAAGTGGTGAATGGACATTGGCTCTGCCCTTGGACACATACACCATCATAGCTCACTGCAGCCTCAAACTCCTGGGCTCAAATGATCCTCCTGCCTAGGCTGGGGCTATAGGCGTGCGATTCCATGCCCAACTAATATTTCTGTTTTTTTGTAGAGATGGGGTCTTGCTTTTGCTCTGACTGATCTCGAACGCCTGAGCCCAAACAATCTCCTGTCTCTGCCTCCCAGAGTGCTAGGATTACAGGTGTGAGCATTGCACCTGGTCTGATTTCTTACTTTTGTAGCCCTGTGTCTTCTCACCCACCTTGGACTTTACGTTTTAGCCAAAGCAAAGGTTACAAGTTCCCTCTTATGTTGTGTGACCTCGCCATGTGCTGTCTCCTCTGCCTGGGATCCCCCTTGCCTTGCTTCACCAAGCTAACTCCTTCTCTTCCTGAGCATAGGCAGGTCATTCCTCACCTTCAAATCTGGACTGTGGCAACTCCTATGAATTTGCATTACATCTGACCTGCCCAGCATCGGAGCATTTTCCACTTGTCTGTTTCTGAATCTATCTCTTGCACGTGGTCTGTGAGCCAGCCAGGGAACTGGAACTGTTCCCTGAGGCCTCAGTACCCTTCTCACGTCCTGCAGCTATGGGTGCTTGCCTACTGAATGCACATGTGATGACTGGATGGGTGAAGTGGGCTAACCTATGTGTGTATTTAAATCAAAATTAATGCCAAAACAATTCATATTGAACAAAATGCCAAAATTTTAAAAGACAAGGTCATAATAATGCCAGT
The DNA here is from genome assembly GCA_963574355.1 of Loris lydekkerianus. Classification (NCBI taxonomy): domain Eukaryota; kingdom Metazoa; phylum Chordata; class Mammalia; order Primates; family Lorisidae; genus Loris; species Loris lydekkerianus. The sequence goes on along the minus strand of CAUYPK010007130.1, from coordinate 6,189 downwards.
CAGAGAGATGTTAGAGCTGGAGGCAAAAGGAAGAATCAGTAATACTCCTTTTGATTTTTAAAAATATTATATTAGGGGCGGTGCCTGTGGCTCAAAGGAGTAGGGTGCCAGCCCCATATACTGGCTGGTGGCGCGTTCAAACCTGGCCCCCGGCCAAAAACTGCCCAAAAAAAAAAGATTACATTAGAATTATCACAATTACTGAGGTTTTGCTGCTGCTTTAAATTTTGTATGCAGTTGAGTGCCTCACTTGATTCACTCTGATCCTGGCCCTGGTAGAAAGACTTTCTCGACAGGCTGAGGCAGGCAAGGTACGGGGGGAGGGCTCAGGATGTCCTGGGTTGAGTCCTCTGGCGGGAGAGTTTCTGGAGGATGGCTGCCCTCACCCCACTGAGCTGGAGCCCAAGTTCTAGAAGAGGAAGGTACCTCCTGCATGGGGGGCAGGTAGGGACATGACTTCCTTAAAGACCCAGAGTGAGCATGGCCCATGCCTGGCCCAGCCGTGGACTTTTCCTTAGCCCCTGCCTCTCTCAAGCCAGGGCTAGGCCAAATGTGTCTCCTCACCCCAGGAACAGAGCCTCCCAAGCCAGGAGGGTAACAGCAAAAGAAAGAAGGCCAGTCCACATGAACGGGCATCTTGGGCTCAAGGGAAAGGAGGGTGCTGAGATTGTGAAGCAGCAGAATTCAAATCTTCTGCTCTCCGAATCCCTTTGTATCTTTAAAAATTATTAGAGATTCTAAAGAGCTATTGTTTACATGGATTATATCTATCAATTTTTTTATTTTTATTTTTAGAGATAGAGTCTCACTTCATTGCCCTCGGTAGAGTGCTGTGGCATCACAGCCCACAGCAACCTCCAACTCCTGGGCTTGAGCAATGCCTCAGCCTCCCGAGTAGCTGGGACCCACCACAACACCCGGCTATTTTTGTTGTTGTTGCAGTTTGGCCAGGGCTGGGTTGGAACCCACCACCCTCAGTATATGGGGCCGGGGCCCTACCCACTGAGCCACAGGCCACCCTATCCATCAACATTTGCTGTATTAAAAATTAAAAGTAAGACATTCTAAAATTTTTCATTTTTAAATCAAAAAGCCCAATAAATAAACTTTCATGTTAACATAAATAACACATTTTTGTGAAAAATAACTAGATTTTCTAAGACACAAACAATTTAGGGAGAAGAGTGGCACTGATTTATATATATATATTATAAATCTCTTTGATGTGCTTAACAGAACATAGCTGGATTCTCATAGCTGCTTCTGGATTCAATCTGTTGTGATGAGATGTTCCGGTTGAAGTAGATGAAGAAAATCTGTCCTTACAGAGCTACGTACTTGTAAAGGGGGGGAGGTTTCAGTGGCTTTTTCAGATAATTGGTGATAACTCTTTTGTTTGTTTTTTTTAGTGCTGTCTAGAGTGCTGTGGTGTCATAGCTCACAGTAACCTCAAACTCTTGGGCTCAAACAATACTCTAGCCTCAGCCTCCTGAGTAGCAGGGACTACAGGTGCCCACCACAATGCCTGGCTAGTTTTTCTATTTTTAGTAGAGACTGGTCTCACTCTTGCTCAGGCTGGTCTTGAAATCGTGAGCGAAGGCACTCCTCCTGCCTTTGCCTCCCAGAGTGTTAGGATTGGTGATACTCTTTTTATTTATTTATTTATTTATTTATTTATTTTTTATTTATTGCTCATTCGTTTGAAGTACTTTTGTTGTTGTTGTTGTTGTTCATTTTCTTTTTTTAGATGTTCTTCCTCTGCCTATGCTCTGTCCCCTTGTTTTCCCAGTAGCTGGGATTACATGAAGCAAAAAGAAAGTTGGCAAAAGAAGCAAAAAGCGAGCACGGGGTCACGATGCCCTCTTTTACAGAAGCGAACCTTGCAATTTAGCGCTTTAGCCAATAGGTAACATAAAGGGCAGTTAGATAACAATAAGGTGACATAATGCAGATCTAGCAACTAATGGATAAGTAAAACAATTTGTCACAGCACTTAGCTCCTTAACACTCATCATGACAGTACTTGGTCCATTCGTTCCGGCCCGATCCGGATCCATCGTAGAGTAATGGTGCCTGTCATCATTTCAGAGTTACGGTATTCTCATCTTTTTTTTTGTCCTTTCATCTTTTATCCTACACATCCCCCTGGTGCACGTTGGTGGCAGGCGGTATCCATCTTACGGGGGTGATGAGGCTGCTGGCACCCATCTCATTCCCCCCTTCTGATTTGGGGAAATCAAATCATTATTCCATTCTTATCTTAATGGATATGTAGATAGTGTCCTCATAATACTACGTTTCACTAGCTGTGCTCTCTTTTGGACATAAGAAGTGAGAGCATTAATAACAAAAGGTCCTTGTGTTAGTCCTAATAGGAACAGAAGTGGGTCCTGCTAATGCAGAGAGGAACGTAGTTAGCCAAGGTGACCAGTTATGTCTTTTCATACCAATTTTTCAGTTGCCCCACACCTCCTCTCTCTTCTGCAACCTTTTTCTTACTAGTGACATGCTGTTTCTTATTACTCCCGAATTATTAGTGTAAAAGCAATAAGTTTCTCCCAGCACTACACACAGACTTCCCTGCTTCAGAAACAGAAGATCTAGTCCTCTCTGATTTTACTAGACTACTTCAGCTAGTGAGTCTAAGGATGTTTCTAGTCGGGTTATGGAGCTTTCTACTTCCTTTAGATCTTTGTTCATCTGGTGCGTTAGGATTTTAAAGTTCTTTGTCCCTAGCTGCACAGCCTACTTAAATTTATGGAGAGGTAACAGTTATATCAGGGTGGTGGGCTAATATACATACAAGTTTTTATTTTTCCTTGTGTGATAATTTTTTTCCTTTTTCCCCAAAGTCCAGTTTAAAGTTCAATTAAGATAAGTTCCTTGAGGAATTTCCTCAGGCTTCAGCCCTGCATTGACCAGCCAGCTTCCAGTATGTGGCTGGAGCAGGGCATGTTGGCTGTTTCAAAAGTTACCTTTAGGGCGGCGCCTGTGGCTCAAAGAGGTTCAAAAGTTACCTTTACCTTCCAAGGGACAGGGAAGCTCTATTTAGCCAGTTATGATGACTTCAGGTGAGGATTCTTTTCATCTTCCTTGCCGTGCATGTAGTCAGGATGATGCTGTAAAGTTCTTTCTACCTTGGTTAGGGGGGATAGGTTCTGATCCTGGATTTAGACTTAATTCCCTTGATTTTTCAGAGAGAAAGAATGTACAGACACAAAAACTAAACAGAACACGGTTAATTACGCAAGTGAAGATTTTTCTTGTTACTTTTTCTAGGGTTTTCGTTTATTTAATTTAGTCTCTTCCAATTCTTTTAGGAGTGCCTGCTAAACTGCGGAGGCAATTGTCAGAGGCCTCTTTGAATAACACTAGTGGCAAGGCCTGTTTCTAATTAAACTTTGCTTCCTGGGAGAGTTTACTCATTTCTTTTTTATGGTTTTGTTTATGCATTTTACTTTGTTTAAGCTTTGAGGCTTATATAGAGTTTCCAGGTGATACCTAAAGTTTTAGTTATTATTTGCATTCTTTCTGTTATGAAGGCTAGTTCATTGTCAAATTTAAACCAGAGTAGCAACTTAAACCATAGGATGATTTCCCTGGGCAACATTTAGACATAGCAGATAACATTTAATACTGCACATATTTTTCCAGTGTAGTCAAAAGATGACCTTTGTTGAGTCTTAAGGCTTCAGAGTAAATATAACTACCAGAGTAAATATAACTACTGTATATAATTCTATACTCTTTGGCCAGTCTTTTAGCCCCATTTAACAAATCAGTTTAGTAAAACAATTATGACTCACTTTATGAGTTGACATTACAGGCAAGGCTAGGGTTTAGTATAGCTAGGCCATAGTCTTCCTTTTCTTTCAAACCATTTTTCTCTCTCTCTGATTTCTCTTTCTACTGAAGATAAATTTCAGCAGAACCAATTCAGTTGCCAACATAGGCTATCCCTTCAGCATACTGGGTTTGACTATTTGCATAGAGTGCAGTAAGAATAATTATTAGCCATTTAGGTTTTCCTTTAAAATTGGCTTTGCTGGAATCTTTTATAAAGGATCTCAGTTGGACTTGAAGCTTTTCATGAGCCCAGGTTTCATCTGTGCCATTAGATACCTGTATGCATTGGGTAAATTCCTCTTTTCTTGAGGTTCCCAGGCACATTTTGACTCTCAGACCTGTTAGAAAGGGACCTTTGTTACTTACCACAGATCAGGATACATCATTGATGGGTATTTGGCCAGTTTTCCCAAAGGGCTTTTTATTGACTTATAAAGTCAACCTCAATTCCTTAATGCAGTCTGGAGACCTCTGGAAATGCTATTCCAGCCAAAGCCTGGGCAAAATAACCAGTGCCTTCATTATTCTATAGAACAAAACAGATTTTTATTGAATTTATGCAAATAACTATTATCAGAAATTAAGAATATTTAAAATGGCCTTTAAATTTCAGAGAAATTAACGAGAGAGAGAAAAAAAATACATGTTTCAGATTCTGCTCATAAATACATACTTGAAAAGCTATAAATAGCTTAAAAGATAGAAAATGGTTTTCGTGACTTCTGGAAAACAAAACACAGAAAGAATCAGCAATATTTCAAACAAAAACTATAACAGATCAGCTTAGTTCCACGTAACTGATTTCTGTTTTGTTTGAAGTTAGGTTAGCAATACTTAGACATGTTATCTTTTTAATGAAAGTTCTAAAAGTCCGTTTTTAGTCTAAAGGTACCCAATTTCCAAAGACATTAGAAATTTGAATTCAAGGGAATTGTCAGTCTCTCTTAATATTTCTTTTTTTTTTTTCCTTTCCTTTAGATGAATTAAAATTATTACTGATAATATACGTTAAGACAGACCAATATTTTATGCTTTAGGACAGACTAATGTCTTATAATATTGGAACATACATATAACCATAATCCATACAAAATTAATTACCATTTCATATTTGACAATGTTTCCTATACATTTTAAGGAATCAAGTCTAGTTTGTTCTCCTCATGTTTTCAGTGGTTTTACTATTTCAAAAAGACCAAATTTCAAGTTGTGTTTTTGTTGTTTAGTTGGCCCAGGCTGAGTTTGAATCTGCCAGCCTTGGTGCATGTGGCCAGCGCTGCAACCATAGTGCTACAGGTGCCGAGCTCCAAATTTATAGTTTTGACTTTGGAAGTTTTGTCAAATATCAGAGGCTTAAAACGTTTGTTCAAACAAGATTACAAGTCAACAAGATTTTAAAGAAAATACATAGTTAACTGGATTACATGTAAACTTCTTCATCTGCATAAGTTTTATTTAACCTGCATAGACGTTTTACAAATATTTTAAGCTTCCTTTAATCTTTGCCCTGCCTTTCACTTTTCTATACAACTATTTTGTTTCCGGACAAATTTATGATGCAAGATTTTTTTTCCTTATAACAATGCCATTTTCCTTTCTGTCTAATTTCTCTTACTTTCAAAAATGTATTTCCTCCAAAGCAGGATCCCGTTCACTATGAAGCCAATTATTCGTTCAGTCAAACTGATAATTAGAAGGTTTAAAAAGCAATTATTTTTTCTTTGACAAAGACCCAGTTTCCCTAACAATTTATATAGCTACATTACTATGTTTTGAAATTCCTTTAAAATTTTTCCTAAATATTTACAACTTACACGCACCACCTTTCAAACATTCACAATCCTTCATTTTTGTCTTAAATCTTCCTTTTTAAAACCACCAGTTACTTTAAGACAAAAGGTTTTCACACAAGATTTTTTTCTTACACAAAATTGTTCTCTTTTCTTTTATCCTTCCTTACTAAAACTACATCTTTATACCCCTGTCCTTCTACACATCTCTCTCTCCCCTATTTACTGGTTCCTTTTATTTTTAATTCCGAACTTAGAAAAAAGAAAATTGTATACAAAGTTTCAGTCAAGTTTCTCTAAAAGCTTGTGATGGTAAAGGAGTTAGGTGTTTAACTTAACTTTAAGATTCCATATGAACAGTGGGGTAGGGTAGTAAAACTTCATTTTCCAGAGGCAAAGAAGTTGCAGAATACACAGGGGGTTGTATTTTACCTTTTACTTCAGAGATGGAGTTACAAAAGCAGGTTCATTGTCAGAGCCTGCTCTTCCCTTGGATGTTTATTCCTCTATTGGTGAGGTGCTGTCAAGAGGACCATCGTGGGACCACCCCATC
>CAUYPK010007127.1:0-19311 GCA_963574355.1 Loris lydekkerianus | reverse complement strand
TATTGCAGCCCAATTCATAATTGCTAAGTCATGGAAAAAGCCCAAGTGCCCATTGATCCATGAATGGATTAATAAACCATGGTATATGTACACCATGGAATATTATGCAGCCTTAAAGAAAGATGGAGACTTTACCTCTTTCATGTTTACATGGATGGAGCTGGAACATATTCTTCTTAGTAAAGTATCTCAAGAATGGAAGAAAAATTATCCAATGTACTCAGACCTACTATGAACCTAATTTATAGCTTTCATATGAAAGCTATAACCCAGTTATAACCTAAGAATAGGGGGAAGAGGGAGAGGGAGGAGAGGGAGGGGATGGAGTGGTGAGGATGGGCAAAGGGAGGGTGATTGGTGGGATCACACCTGCGGTGCATCTTACAAGGGTACATGTGAAACTTAGTAAATGTAGAATATAAATGTCTTAACACAATAAGTAAGAAAATGCCAGGAAGGCTATGTTAACCAGTGTGATGAAAATATGTCAAATGGTCTATAAAACCAGTGTATGGTGCCCCATGATCGCATTAATATACACAGCTATGATTTAATAATAAAAAAAAGAAAGAAAAGAAAAGAAATTGGAGTCTCCTGAGGGACCTACCTGACGGTGGACGGACGATGGCCCTTCAAGAAAGCTGAAGAAGACCTGGAAAAACAGGAAAGTGGTGATGGGGACTGGGGGGTTGATTCACTTTGTTTTTGAAGGATGTTGGATCTGGTAGAGGGTGAGGCAAGGGAGGAAGCAGGCGCTTGGATTCTCTTTGTCTCTTTGGAAGAAATGGCCCCTGTGGCATCCTGGAGGTGGGACAGAGAGAACACAGCGTAACAAGCAAAGTGAACTGGTTTGGAAAAACAGCATTTGTAACTCTTCCACTGTTCTTTTGCGGGTGGACTTACGTTCATGCTGTCTTCAATTTCCTTTTTCGGGAAAATTAATCAGCTGAACAGCAAATGGAGTTGCTGGGGTTGAGGCTTGTCCTCTGAGAAGGAAAAAAGAAGTGGGATCTCGTCTCTATCTTCATTCTTGTGCTTCGTTTGAGCCACCTGGGAATTTTGCTTATGACCAGGCCTTTCATCTACGCCTGTAGAAAATTACAGGGCTGAGTAATCTGATCATTCTACTGTTCCATCTTTCTCTCCCCTTTCCCTTTTCCCCTTTCAAGATAGTTTGGTCAGAAGAAATGGGATATTGTTCTATTTTTCACATCATCATCCAGTAGAATTGCTGAAGTTGTAAGACAATGCTGACGTGGCCACTTTTTACATTTTATGTTCAAACTGGCAAATCATGAATGTATATATTTGTGAGGTTATAATGCGTACCTTGTAGAATGATCAAATCAGGCAAATTAATTTAATCATCACCTAAAATATGTATTATTTCTTTGTGGTAAGCATTTGAGATGCACAGTGTATTGTTTTTAACTATGGTCACTGTGTTGGGCAAGAGATCACCGGAACTTACTCTTGCTATCTGAAACCTTGTACTCTTTGAACAACATCTCCCTTTGCTCCAAAAAGAACAAACAAGTAGTACTTTTTTGCTTGGGGAAAAAGAAAAAAAAAAAAAAAAAAACCTTCCTGAAGGCCCCAACAGACATCATTGGCAAGAAGGAGAAGCTAGGAAAACAAGGATTTAGCCTTCCCAGCTTTGCAGGAGAGCCTCCCAAACGGGGCTGGGAATGTGTGCTGGTTCCACTAGTGCAGGGGTGGCGAACACGTGGCTAGAGCCGCATGCGGCTCCCGGCCAAAATGAATTTCGGCTCTTTGCCTCTTATCATTATTTTGTATACTGTGGCTCTTTGCCAAGTTTGGATTTTGTTATGCTGCTTCTGAGAAGGGACCTCTGAGGAGCGATCTCCGATCGCGTAGTCGAACTTGTTCGCCACCCCTCCACTAGTGTTCAGTCTCCACCAGGATCTGCGGCTTTGGGGCTGAGACACTCTCTGCCTTCCTTCTGTGTTGGTGTGTCGCCATCCTTGCCACTTCCCCTCAGTCAGCACAGACAGCTCAGGTGTTAGACCTGTGAATTTTCTCTAATGCCTTTGACAGACCTCTTGAAAAATAGGAGAAGCACACGGCTGAGCAGAGGGAAGAGGTGTGCCAAGGAGGCTTTGGAGGACATTTGAACCACACTAGAATACCCTATTGCCACTCCCAAACAGGTGAGAGCCAATCCTGGTGTGAACCAGGCTCAGAAGCTGATAGTTTTGAGGGCACAGTAGACCCCCAAGGATTCATCAGGGGAGAAACTGGGCTCCTGGGAGCATCAACTGAACTCAGAGCCCTTGAAACAAGTTGCTCACTCCTTCAGCGCATCTTTGTAGGGCCCACTGGAGCATAATGGGAAGGAACCCCACAAGAGCACACAAGGGGTGTGAGAAGGGCCAGGCAATGTTGAATGTGCGTGTGGAGTGGCTGACTTCCCTCAGAGAGGCCCTGCAGGGTATGAGAGTGGGACGAACAAGCCAGTCATTTTCTCAAGCCCAGAGGCTCTCGGGGGTTCTCTCTGCACCCCTCCATCCCAAGCCCTGAAACACAGCGGTTTCCTCAGCGCCAGGGAATCCTGCACCCTGATGGTCAGGATTGTCCATCACCATAGCAACCTCAAGAATGGCTTCCAATGAGAGCTCTGCGCCTTGAGGATGCAGGTGTGCTTTTCTTTCTTTTTTTCCTCTCTTTTTTTCTCCACAAGTCCTGGCAGGGCAACGGTGAAAGAATCATAAAAGAGAAGGCTGAAATTAGTTGTTCAAGTAGCCCACTCCAACAAGAAATGGCACGTGCCTACAGGCAGAGGATGAACAGATGGCGTGAAAGTTGTATAATCAGCGTCTCGAAGCATCTGCCCTCACACCAGGAAGAGGGGATCGGCATTACGGCTATAGGAGGTGAGACAAGAGGGGTGCTCTCCCAGGAAGAATTTTGATACATAAACAAGAAAATAAGGAGAATGTTTTTCTGTTATTGTTCTCTCTTGTGGTTACTCATTTTTCAGAAGTCTGGTTTATGTGGAAAGATTCAACAATTCAATAAATTTATGGAGTGTCTTCTTTTTATTTGGTTGTTTATATCCCACCTCTTCCAACAGGAATTTCAGGCAGCTTACAACCAAGGGCATAAAAGTCAAGAGTAATAAAATAGGAAATCAGGACCAAGGAAAAGAAAAAGAAATTATCCTGCCCACAAGAGTTAACAGACTAATCACTGAGGATTAAAATGTAACTTTGAGAATCCTGAACACAGAGACAAAAAATATTATGTTCTCATCAGTTTCTCTTGGAGAAAACATTTCTTTCTCTTATAAAATCCTCTCGGGGAATTTGGAATTAGTTGACATCGTGTGACACATCTTCTTCCCCTCCTTTCTTTCATCATCATCATCACTGACATTTATTGAGTGGGATTTATTTATTGACATTCATTGAATGATTGGATGTGCTAGACACTGTTATAAACATGTTAGATATATGAGCTCATGAATAATCCTATGAGGCATGGACTGTTACTGTATAGATGAGAAAATTAGAAAATAGGTGGTGGCTTCCGGGCCTCCTACATAGCAGACTTGGCTCCTGGTCTGTTGTTTCTTCTAAGACACATGTTCATCTGCTGAGCCTGACACTATGGATGTCTGTAAGAACTGGGTCTAACTTGTGTCAAGGATCCTTCAGGCCACTCACTCTTTCCCTGTTTTGACTCATTCTTTCTTAGACAGAAGGAAGGAGGGCTTATCCTCAGTTAAGATGACTTTGATCTCAGTTTGATTGCCATATAGACCTCCAACATCTTCAACTGTTTCCTTATCTCCTGAGCCAGTTTTTTGGTACTGACAAAGCTAGCCTTTGCAGATACCTAATATTTTACTACCCTTTGGGGATTGTGAAAGGAGGTCAATGAATATGGGTCTGTCACATGTGTCCTGGGAAACTGCTGGGCCTGAGAAATGCCTTGGCCATTTTCATGCATGACTTTCTGGAACTTTCATTTGCCTGGAAAATAGTGATCCATGCTCTAATCTGACATCTCTGGTGTAACTTCCAATAGTGCCACCCCTGTGCCAGCATGAGGATCTGTAATTCTGAAGCCAAGTGGGGTGAGATTCTGAGCTGAGAACTGTCTAGCTAGGATATCCACAAACTCCAAAGCATTTGGAGGCCCTGGGGTTAGCAAGAAGGTGCAGCAATTTCTGAAACCCATTGACACTTAGCAATGCTTCATCTTCACTCTCGGGTCCCATAGCCCCAGTACCAAAACTTCTCAACTAAAAGAGCCATTTGGCCCCCAGCCTGGCAGAACCTTCTTGATGGTAGGTGGATCAGAACAAGCATTATTCTTGAGTCTTTCAGAAATAGACGCATGATGTGAACTGCTATCACTTAGTGAATAAAGAAGGACTGAAGTCTGGGTTTACCTAGCAGAGGATGTTTTTAAAATCTCAGGCCTAGCCGGGCACGGTGGCTCAGTCCTGTAATCCTAGCACTCTGGGAGGCTGAGGTGAGGCAGGTGGATTGGTTAACCTCAAGAGTTTAAGACCAGCCTGAGCAAGAGTGAGACCCTGTCTCCAAAAGTAGCCAGGTGTTGTGGCGGGCGTCTGTAGTGCCAGCTACTCGGGAGGCTGAAGCAAGAGGATCACTTGAGCCCAAGAGTTTGAGGTCGCTGTGAACTATGATGTCATCACACTCTACCCAGGGTGACAGAGTAAGACTCTGTGTCAAAAAAGCAAAAACAACCCCCCTCCCCAAACCTTTAGGTCTATTATTAAGTCAATTCTTTTCTCCTTTCTGGATTTATATCTGATTTCAAGGTTTCGTTGAATTTTCTTTTCCCTGTTTGGACTCATTCTTTAAGTTTCTTTCTGCTGTTTTTTTACTTGCGGCCTTTCCATCTCTACTTAGGGTATCCTCCGTGGCTGCCATGGCGGCTGTGCTCATCCAGTTCAAATCCGTGGCCTCCAGCGCTGTGATGGTGGGGGAGGGGTGTCAGTATTTGCAATAACAAGGCTCTCCTCCAAACTATCAAAATAAGGGAAATTGATTTTCCACTTGATTTCAGAATTAATATATAAGGAACAGCATAAAGATATGTAAAATAGTTTAGTAGATCTCAGGTCCACAAGACTTGATGGCAATGTGATAAAAATATTAATGGAGCTAAATAAAGCAGGTTGGTGAGTTCACAGAGTATAGAAAAAGTACCAGTGACACGTGCTGGCAGAGCCAGTGTAAGCAGCAGCAGACCGGGGCTGCGGGTCTTAGCTGATGAACTTCTAGCATTTTGGTTCCACTGTGAGAGCTGTTCCTATCCTGGAAGGAGATGTGGGAAATTCATTCCAGCCACCTTGTGAACTGAGCAATGACAGTACTTCTGAGGCATTTGGTCCCACCTCATGGAAACTCAGCACTCCCTGACCCTCTCAAACTAGTAAGGTCCACCCAATATAGTTCCTTAGTTTCTCCACAGTGCATTTCCCTGACTCAGCTATAGCCTAAAGAGCAAGAAATACTGTTTATTTTCTTTCTTTCTTTCTTTTTTTTTGGAGACAGAGTCTCACTTTGTCTCCCTCCATAGAGTGCTGTGGCATCATAGCTCACAGCAACCTCAAACTCTTGGGCTCAAGTGACCCTCTTGCCTCAGCCTCCCAAGTGGTTGGGACTACAGGCGCCCACCACAACACCCAGCTATTTCTAGAGATGGGGTCTCATTCTTGCTTAAGCTGATCTTAAACCTGTGAGCTCAGGCAATCCACCCACCTCAGCCTCCCAGAGTGCTAGGATTACTTTGTCAGCTACCACACCTGGCCTAAGAGATGCTGTTTTATCCCAGAAAATCCTCTGCCATGAGGACTTTGCAGACACCCTGCTCTAGCTGCACCCTACTGGGTGGTCTGGTGCAGGTAGCAGCCTCCTGAGGCCTGGAGCTCCAAGTGGAGAAGTTTGTCCTCCAGTATTGTTGCTGAAGCCAAGATGCCAGCCCAGCTGGACACTGTGCCTTATTCAAAACTCCAAACATGATGCCTTCGGCTGTGCTGTGGCCGCAGAGAACACTGTATCCTCTAGAACACAAACCCTGGGTCCCCCAGGAAGCACTAGAGTGATCTGAGCAACTGCTCACATTTTCTTCCCGTCTCTCCATAGGTCCCAGCGTCACTCCTGTGAGGATTTCGGCAGCCTGTCTCTCTAATTTTACTGAAGAGCTCCTTCTTCTAAGTCAATATGCCCATCTTTACCTTTCATCTTCTACCTTTCCTGGGTGAATTATGCCCCCTACAACTGCAGTAGCCTCGTGTAAGTGGGAATCCTTCTCTCTTTCCCTCTAGACTCTCCATCCCCTGCCCTCCACCCTGCCATGATTTGCATGGGCATATTTGAAATAAGTCACATTCCTCTTCAGGATAATCATTACTGTTTCTCAAGTGCTTACCATGCAGCAGGCATGGAACTAACAGATCCACTCAATTAATCCATTTAAGCCTCTCCTCTATAGAGCAGAGGGTGATTATTGCCGTTTTACATATGAAAGAAACCAAGGCTCAGAAAGGCTACCCCACCACCCAGTGTCCCATAACTAATAAGTGCCAGAATTGGGATTTGACCCCAGGGGACTGGACTACCTCCACCGCCTAGATTCACAGCCCCCAGTGAAACACCTTTACCTCATTCCAATTGTTATGTGACCATGCTGAGAAGTTTCAACAGAGTGGAACACAGATGCTGTTTTCCACATGCCACTGCACATTACTTACACACATTAGAAGGCAATTTTAAACATCAACACTTTGCTCAGTTTTAATGATAAATGTTAGCTTGTATTTATATAGGTTGCCTTTTAACAGTTTATGAATAGGTAGCTACTCCAGAAGATAAATCTCTTAGGACTGAACATGAAAAAGTCCTTGCTAAATATTTTGTTAAAAACCATTTTGTGTTGCTGCCAAAGCATTAGGCAATGATTAAATTCTTATTCACTTTCTGATATAATCTGTGTCAGTTCTACTCTTTCTATCTGTCAATGTCACATGTCCTCATTCGGGCTTGGGGTCGCCAGTGTTGCTGTGACTATGATGTCAGTGTTGTGAGCTAAGTTTGGGTGGTGACTGGGCAGTTCTGTCTTCATGCAGGAATTTGTGACGAATTCTTGGGAACCCGAGGTGTAGAACTAGGTGGGGGGAGAGGCCCTGCCAGCCCCAAGAGCCTTTAGAAAATGCAAAGCAAGGAGCCCCTGAGGTCCCTCTCTGACTGCCCTGCTGTGGCCACACTAAGAGTGTCCTTGTCCAGAGAGCCACATGCGACACAATTCTGGGAAGACCAAAGCCCATTCTTGCTCATTCTATTCCTGACTTTCAAATGTGCCTCAGGTTTTCCATTTTTATGGACGGTTCCCCTCTCCTATATTATGAGGTGACAGTTTTGTAAAAGTCTCTCTCTCACTGGGAGAGAGAGACTCTGAATAACAACCACTGCATCCATGTCAGTATTTTCCTTCTGTGTTACTCGAATTACTCACATATATACTAACAATGAGTGGGGGTGGGGGGGGCGGGGGGGCAGGGGCAGCGTGTGGGGTGAGAGTAAAGTGCTCCCCTCCCCCCACGGCACTTCAGTAGAGCAAAACGGTCTGTCTTTAGGCCTTACAAAGGGCCCTTGGGCCAGCCACACAGATATGCAAATGGCTTTTATGGCCTTCGTTGGCTGTGCTCAAGTCAGTCATATTAATCAATACCTCATTAGTGTGTAGTGGGCACTGGATATTTTTAAGTGTTCTGAAAATTTCACCCACCAGCTGGTGATGGCTTGACTGCTGTAGTCATAGGTCACTGTAAACACAGAATCTAACAGTAGGGCGCTCGTAGAGACTTCAGTCCTTTTAGCTGCTGGGAGACCCAGGCAGCAGACTACAGGTTCTGAAATCACATGGAAGAAAATGTTCTGACTTGGCAAGAAGACAATGCAACCACTCGAAACCCCCCAGCTTCCGATTAGGAAGGAAGTGATTGGGGAGCTCAGGAACTACAGGGAGCTTCTGCACCAGTGAGGATAAACCTGAGGGCTCAGCAGGAAAAGAAACAATTTCACCAGCTCCAGACCCCAGGAGGGATGGAGGGAAGAAGGAAGGGAAAGGAAAGGAAAGAAAACCTTAAAACCAGAAGGCAAATTGAACAAGAGGCAGTTCATTAAAGGGGGGAAGTAATTTCAAGGTCTTCTCTGTTGAAAGGAGGTATTTCCTTCCTAGAGCTCAGGGGTGTGACTCCACTCTGGTGAGTTTCGGAGACCCAGGGCTCTCTGGGCTTCAGGCCCTGAAGCTGTGCCTTCAGCTATGGAGAGGCACAAGGGGCTGAGGGGACTCCCAGGGACAAGACAGCACCTGACGCCCCACAAAAGTATGCTGACAGAGGGCACCGGAGACTGCCCAGCTGGTGGAGCTGTCTGCACTCCCTCGGCCCTGTTCTCTAACTTTGCAGATGGATTACTCGGCCACTGTGGGGCAAAGAGAAGAAACATGAAATAAACAAACACCCAGAAAGCAAACGCTAAGAAACAGCCAAGGAAAGTGAGCGTGAGGACCAGTGAGTAATTAATATTTGTAATAAAAAATGTTATAAAATGCTTTCTGAGGTCTTTTTGAGAGACGGGGCACTTCAGGCCACCCTGTTGCTGAGAACCCATGTGATGGCTGAGGGGCTTTCTCTTGAAGGTGCTGGGATGGGCCCAGCTTGGGGAAATATGGGGCACGAGCCTGGGTGTATTAGGATGCAGAAAAAAAAATTCATTTGATTTAGTTTTCCTTCCCAAGAGAGCAATCCATGATGCTTTCTTAGCTCGTAGACAAGATACAATGAGTTTGAATGACTTACAATATATTAAAGTATGTGTGAGAATGTTTAAACACATCAGCATATCCTAAGGCTACATGGTATAAAGAAAAACCAAAATGTCTAATAAGATACAATTAAGGCAATAGAAAAAGAATGACTATTACAAAGCACATAAAGGAATATTTGAATAATCTGAACCTATGTAAACAAATAAATCATCTTGCATCCTTGGGTGATAATAAAATTAGACTACAAACTGTAGGACTGGAGCATTTTCATGGTTGTGTAGGACTAAAGGGGGAAAAATGCTAGCTTGGCTTTGATCTTCAATGAAGGCTATTAGTGATGTTTAAAATTGTAACTGAAGAGCTCTACTACAATTTGTTGGATACAACAAGTAATTCCAGGGCAATGAAAAAAAAATATGCATGGTACAAGTTTCCAAAGGAAAGTTCATATACCTGGCATAATAAGGGGGGTCTGGAGCTAGCAGAGCCTGAGGGTGTCATGCTGGTAGCTGGGGTGGGTGATGCAAATTAGAAGGGCTCACTGACTACAACACAAAGAGAGATTTCTGACTCTACCACTCACATGTTACTAGGTTCAGAATTGATTTATTCATGGATTAGTATCTACGATAAATCAGGCTTTGCTCTGGACATGGGGACTTCTGAGTAAACTTGGTCTTTACTATTAAGAGGGTGATGCTCTTGGGGATGGGTGGAGAGAGAACAAGCAGCCCCACAGACAGACGGGGCAAAATCAGAGTGAAGAAAGGCAGACAGGACGGTGGGACCCTGCACGACTGGGGCCACTGTGAGGTAAGGAGGTAGGCACAGCTCTCTCCAGGGGGTGAGTCACATTTGAGCAGAGATCTAAATAGTGAGAAAGATTTGGTCATATGGACATCTTGAGGAGAGACATCTGGGTGGCAGGAATAGCATGTGCAAAGGTCCTGAGATGGCTGTGAGCTGCTGTGCTTGAGAAGCAAAGGCCAGCTTGTCAGCAAGGGGAGGGGCTGGGGAAGGTCTGAAGCAAGCAGGGCTAGATCTAGGAAACTTGTCAGCCAGGCTAACAGTGAAGGTGGGGAGGGGTGTGCTCTGGCTGATGTTGAGAGTCTGGGCAGCAAATGTATATCTGGTCTTATGGAAGCCTCTTCAGCAGAAGAAAGGAGCTGGGAAACAGGATGAGAAGGCACTGCGCAGAGTTGGCCTTCCCTGCAGCTCCTTTTCCAGGCCTCCCCTCCCATCTGCATGGCCACAGGCCGCTCCCACCCAGGTGGCCAGAGAGGCTTCTCCAGCAACTGAGAGCTGCATTATTCTCTTGAAGGGAGGGTTGGGGAAAGCCTGGGGCGCTCAGCAGCTGTGCTCTCTACCTTGCAGACAAAATAACAGGAATAGCCAGGCAGGCGGAGTGGTGCTGACAGCTGACGCTCACATGCAAGTGCTCCTGGTGCCGAGCTCTTGACACAGTAACTCACAGCCCCCTTCTCATCCCTGTTCCCACATGGGAAAACCGAGGCATAGAGGTTAAGCTGCTCCAAACACGCAGGTAATGAGGATTTATACCCCAATAAATGTGAAGAATGACACGGTTATACCCCAATAAATGTGAAGAATGACACGGTGTGAGGGCCCAGCTTCCTGAGCTCCCTGTGGCCATCCAGACTGTGGTTTTCAAGCCTTCTTGGGATTCTTGCTTTTGTTCATTTCTTTCACTGAGAGTCTCAGCCCACTCAGGCCGCTCCAGCAGAGCACCATCCACTGGGCGGCTCACAAACCGCAGAAGACTTGCTTCTCACCGCCCGAGAGCCTAGGAAATCCAAGCTCCAGGTGCCAGCAGATTTCATGTCTGTGGAGGGCCCCCCTCTGCTTCCAGACGGGCTGTCTCCTTACTGAGTCCTCAGGACGTGAAGGAAAGCAAGCTCTCTCTGGGAGGCCACCTGTCCCAAGAGGGTGCCACCTCATCACCCCAAAGGCCCCACCTCCAAATGCCAATACTTGGCTTTTAGGCTTCAGATATGAATGGGAGCACAGACATTTGGTCTACGGCACTGAGTCTCCGCTTTCTGCCAATGCGGGACTGAGATTTCTGTGATATGCACCAAGAGTCTAAGGTACTGAATATTTAAACATCTAGTCACCTGTTTCTTTAGGAAGATAGTCTAGTCAGCCAGTGTCTCCCCCCAAAAATGGGCAATTCCTTTCCTCCTCCTGATGATTATAACAAAAACATTCATCACAACCTTTGCCGAGCGCTCACTATATACCAGGCGTTGTTCTAAACTCTCTCCAGGTACTAAATTACCCAGTCTCCACAAATTCCCTGTGAAGTCTGTGCTATTATTCTCTTCCTTTAGGGAAAACAGAGGAACAGAGATAGTTATGAGTTCGAATGTGTCCTCCCCTCCCCCAAAGACATATTGATGTCCTAACCCCCCAGGATCTCAGAATGTGACCCTACTTAGAAAGAGGGTTATTGCAGGTGCAGTTATGATAAGGTCATGTTAGAACAGGGAAGATCCTTAATCCAGTATGGTTGATGTCCCTAGAAGAACAGGAGGCAGAAGAACACAGGGCTGATGTCACGTGGGGATGGAGGAAGAGGCTGGAGCGAGGCACCTCCGAGGGCCTGGGGCACACTCCTCCTCAGAGCCCTTGGAAGGAATCAACTCGGACAACACCTGAATTACAGATTTCTGGGCTCCAGAACTGTTAGAGAATACATTTCTAGTTTTTTAGGCCACCTGGTTTGTAATGCTTTTTCGTGGCAGCCCTAGAATTGCCCATTGTCACACAGCTGGGTAGCTGCAGAGGTGCTGTGAGCTGGGAGCCTGGCTCAGAGCCTCTCCCTGGCAGTGATGGTGGAGTGCTAACCTCTGATCAAACTGCCAGTGAGGAGGGTCAGAGCGTCCTCACTTTGGGGCTGAGGCAGAGCAGACAAACAGTTAATGCGGGTGCGGGGAGATCTGGGCTGGGGAACTCTGCCGGAGCCCGGCCTCCCTCCCAGAAGGAAGAGCCTGCCACAGTCTCTTGGACAGAAGGTCCCCCAGTGTGTGTCTGAATATCTGCCAGGAGGCTGTGCTGTGTGCCCATGTGCAGAGGAGCAAAAGCTCAGGACTTGGAATGATGGCTCTACCTCCTGTAGGCTGGGTGACCTTGGCCAAGGAGTGTAACCTCCCCTTGCCTCAGTTTCCCTGTCTATAAACAAAGACAACCAGTCCTACCCCACAGTCCCATTGTGGTAAAGGTGGCAGTGAAGTGATTGCCTCTGCCTGGTGCAGGACCGAAAAGGCCAGAGGCAGTGGGCAGACACCTCTGCTCCTGGGCCTCCCTGGGTGGCCGCCTCCTTGCTCCCCTCTCCCCAGTGCAGTCGGGCCGGGCTGTCCGAGGGCTCTGGGCCCTGGTGTCTCCCATCTGCCTCTTGGCATGCACTTCCCTTCCTAAGCTTCCAAGTGGGGTGGTCTACATGAAAAATTCATTGTGTATTTCTTTCTCCTCTTGTTTTTTTTTTTTTTTTTCCAACTGAAGAAATTATTGAGGGCTTTGAGGAAGAGGGGGCAGCTATTTGCTATGCAGCAGCTCTTCCCCTCAGCCACCACCCCTACATGTTCAGCAAATGACTCTCCGGTTCTCTTCCTGGCAGGAGGTCTCACAGCTACACGTGTTTCACGGTTCCAGCAGGGTGCTCTAGGGACAAGGGAGGGGGATGACTGCTATTTCCAATTACTGCCCTGTCAGGAGGCAATGAAAGGGGCTCCCCAGCCTGGTGGGCTGCTGAGGAAGCCCTGACACTCCTGGCTGTCAGGCCTGTGGGGCCGGCGGGGCCTGGAGTCCTCACTGGTCACTTGGGGGTGAGGACTTGACTTTCCCTAAGTAAACTCGACATCCGAATGAATGGTGGGCAGGGACACAGCAACACCAAGTCCACACTTGCTGAACACCTGGTGAGCTCCCGGCTCTGTGCTAGGTGCCGGCTGGGTTGGGGACGCACAAGCAGTGGTCACACACAGCACTGTCCTTTGGGAGACTTACATTATAGCTGGAGATGGAGACAAAAGGAACAATGAGAGAAAAAAATAGCTTTATCCATTCATTCACTAGCATTTATTGAGAATGCCCTTGTGGAGTTTATAGTTGAATGGGAGACGGAGATGTTAATCGAGTCCTATCACAAATACGGAGTTACAAACCATGGCGATGCTTTGGAAGAAAAGTTGGGGGGGCTGTTAGAGTGTCAGTGGGGTCGGAACGAGTCAGAGGATTCCTGGGTGCAGTGCTACAGCTGTAATCAAGGAGATGGAGAAGGCTGACTTCAGGACGTGAGTAGAAAGAATGAATGAGCTATGTGGACAGACGCAGGGGTGAAGAACAGATGTTAAGTATGACTCCAAAGTTTCCAACAACAATAACTGGAAACCAAAGGTGCTGTTGTCAGAGCAGTTGGTGTGGGGAACAGTTCAGGAGGGGGCCAGCAGGGAGCATGTGGGGTTCAGGCCACGGATGGGGTGAGCAGTGTGCGTTGTGTTGTGTGTGTGACATGTGTGGTGTGTGCTGTGTGTGTTATGTGTTGTGTGTATGTGATATGTGTGCAATGTGTGTAGTGTGTGTGTAATGTGTGAGTGGTGTGTGGTTTGTGTGGTGTGTGTGATGTGTGTGTGGTGTGTGCTATGTGTGTGGTGTATGTGTTTGTGTGTGGTGCTGTGTGTGGTGTGTGCTGTGTGTGGTATCTGTGCAGTGTGTGGTGCTGTGTGTGATGTGTGTTGTGTGGTGTGTGGTGCTGTGTTTGATGTTTGTGTGATGTGTGTGGTGCTGTGTGTGATGTGTGTGGTGTGTATTGTGTGTGCGTTGTGATGTGTGTGTGGTGTGTAATGTGTATGGTGTGTGTTGTGTGTGGTGTATGATGTGTGTGGTGCTGTGCGTGATGTGTGTTGTGTGGTGTGTGCTGCTGTGTGTGATGTGTGTATTGTGTGTTGTGTGATGTGTGTTGTGTGCTATGTCTTGTGTGTGTGCTGTGTGATGTGTTATGTGGTGCTGTGTTTGATGTGTGTGTTGTGTGTGTTTTGTGTTGTGTGATGTGTGTTGTGTGGTGCTGTGTGTGATGTGTGTGGTGTGTGTTGTGTGTGGTGTGTGTGATGTGTGTGGTGTGTGTGGGTGTGTGATGTGTGCGTGGTGTGTGCTATGTGTGTGGTGTATGTGTTGTGTGTGGTGCTGTGTGCTGTGTGTGCTGTGTGCTGTGTGTGCTGTGTGCTGTGTGTGCCGTGTGTGGTGTGTGTGGTGTGTGTGGTTTGTGTGTGCTGTGTGTGGTTTCTGTGCAGTGTGTGGTGCTGTGTGTGATGTGTGTTGTGTGGTGTGTGGTGCTGTGTGTGATGTGTGTGTTGTGTGTTGTGTGTGTGGTGTGTGATGTGTGTGGTGCTGTGTGTGATGTGTGTTGTGTGGTGCTGTGTGTGATGTGTGTGGTGTGTGTTGTGTGTGTGGTGTGTGATGTGTGTGGTGCTGTGTGTGATGTGTGTTGTGTGGTGTGTGGTGCTGTATATGATGTGTGTGTTGTGTGTTGTGTGATGTGTGTGATGTGTGGTGCTGTGTGCGATGTGTGTTGTGTGGTGTGTGGTGAGGTGTGTGATGTGTATGGTGCTGTGTGTGATGTGTGTTGTGTGGTGTGTAGTGCTGTGTGTGATGTGTGTGTGTTGTGTGTTGTGTCTTGTGTGTGTGGTGTGTGGTGTGTGATGCCTGGTGCTGTGTGCGATGTGTGGTGTGTGGTGCTGTGTGTGATGTGTGTGGTGCTGTGTGTATGCACCTGGCAGGAAGCAGCTGGGGCCCCTGGACCTCGCCTTGTCCTTCCCTCTCTCCTGGGACGCGGGGCCTCTCCTCTCGGCTGCTCTCTGAGGCAGCCTATCGTCCCTGTCCCTGCTGCTCTCTGCTGATTCCGGGCTGCCTTTCTATTATACCCAAAGCCAGTGTGACTGACTTTTTGGTGCGAGAGTCCAACGTTCCCGTCCAATGGCGTGTCTAATGCGAGCGTATTGAGCACCGTCAGTGTGCCAGGCGGCATTGCCAGGCACTGGGCGTGCAGCAGGTATCACACAGCACAGTCCCTGCCCTCTTGACCTGACATTCTTGTGGGGCAGCCCCCTGCCATGAGGGACAGTGGAGCTGCATGAGGGTCTGGAACGTGCCGTGGGTGGGGCTGGGGCTGACCTGGGGACCTCTCTGCTCCCAGGGCGTCAGCAGGGGCCTGACAAAGAGAGATTCCTTGAGCGAAGACCCTGGGGTGGGCTTGCTGGAGGTGTCCAGCCATGGTGAGGTGGATGTGGGGTGACATGGACCACAGTCGCGTGACAGGTGCCCTGGCGCTGCGTGGAGACAGGCAGTCAGGAGAGTGAACAGAAAGAGCCGCTGGAAGATCTTTGCAGTCCTGACCAGGGGGAAGCAGGGGAGGTGACCAGAAAAAGTCAGGTTCAGGACAGACTTGAAGGCTGAGCAGATGCAGCTGCTGGCGGATGTAACCATTTGGGAGAGAGACCATACGGTTGTGTCCCCCGTGGGTTTGTGGAACAGAGGAGCTGCAGGACCAAGCACTGCCAGGCAGCCCTCGGCAAGCTATTGAGACACAGACCCCAGTACAGCGGACCCGGGTGGTCCCTGGTTGGAACACTCTCCTTCTCCTGCTAGCTCATTCCACGATGCCCCTGACATCCAGCCCGCAAAGGAGGTGCTTTTATACTGGTTTTCCGTTCAAGAACCCAGGCTCAGGGAGGATGAGTAACTTGCCTGTGGTTGCCCAGCTGGTGAAAGGAAGAGGGTGACTTTGACTTTTTGGAGTCTGATTCCAAAACTACATTGTCACTCCTGGGTCAGGCTGCTCACAGGGATGGAGAAAAAATGGCAAAGGAGGAGGTGGGGCCGGGCAGGGTGGTGGAGATTCCCCAGAAAAGCGTTTGCAGAAGGAGGAAAAGGTTAACAGGGCTGGGCCTGAGGGGAAGGTGCCGAAGCAGGGGGCTGCCTTTGGTGTTGGCAGATGGAGAGCAATGGACACAAATGAGGCAGGTGGCTAAAGAGAGGCATACCCGAGAAGGGGTACCCAGGAAGACCCCCCTCGCTGCGGACAGAAGGCATGGGCTGGCAGTGTGACCTTGGGCACCCCCCCCCCCCCCAACCTCCCCTTTCCTCTGACAATGTCAGCGTATGCTGAGAGGTGCCTTGTGAAACAAGCCAAGAATTTATTTCTTGCCCATGCCCATGTTCACTGTGGACTAGCTCTAGCTCATGGCTTGGTGTCTCCTTCCATCCCACTCTGGCTGTGGCTGGCAGAGCAGCTGATACTGCTGTTACTAGCAGCTACAGTGCCCTTCAAGGCAATTTGCTGGTCACACCTTAGCAGAGGTCCCATCTGCTTATTAAGTAGTTTGTCTGTGAAGCAGAAAAGGCAGCGGAGCCCACGGCTTGCTCAGAACCCAAGCCCGTGGTGACCACAGGACTTTGCTCCCCTCCCCTGCCCTGAGCCCCTGCAGCTCGGTCTGCACCCTGACTCGCCCAGCATCTTATTCTGCCCCTTTGCTGTCACCTCTTCCATTTCTGTCTTGGCTCCTCTCTCTGCCAGGTACTTCTCTACATTCAAGTAGAGATTGTTCATAATTAAGGATTTTGGTCAAGATCTCTAGCTGAGCTGCAATGGAGTGATGATTTCTTACTTTCCAGAGTGCGAGTGAGGAAGATTTTTCTTCCAGGTTGATTTCTAATAGAAAAAAAAGAAAAGGTAAAGAGCAGAGGCAATTTCAGTGCTCATAACCCAGGGGCACCCCTCTGAGTGGGCCCATCACTGTCCCTCCTGGTTGCGTTGAATATGCCCCTGTGCTGTGGTCAGACTTGGGTACTGTATACAACTTTGCTTTCTTAAAAATTGAGGCAGACATAGGCTAATCAGGACTTCACATTTTCAAAGAATGACGCTGTTGATACTCGCCCACAGGCATGCATCTTATGCAGACCTGTAATGGCAGCTGAGAGAGGACAATTTTACGTCCAGGCAGGCAGAATAGCCGCTTCAGGGATGCTAAGAGGGAGAAGACCCAGTGAGGAGAGGATAGTGTCGACAATTGACTTTAAGTTTTGCCTGGGCCATAGGCCCACATTTAATGACTCTAGACATCTTTGTCACTTGATTTTCATATTTGTATCTCGTGGCAATCTTGAGAGGTAGGAAGATCTGATATTGCTGTCTGCATTTTCATACACGTGATAAATGACGCTCAGGGAGATTAAATGATTTAGCTGAGGACACATGGTCAGTACATGAGAGAGGCCAAATATTCTGACTTCTCGGTACATGTTATTTTTATTACTCTGAGGGGCCTCTTGAAGTGAATGTAGGTTTTACAAAATGAGTAACTATTATTCCTTTCTTCCCCAGGGACTTTGGACATGTCCAAATGTTGGGGAATGAGCAAAGGCAGTACAAAGCAAATTATTATTATTATTATTTATTTTTTGTTTTGCACTATGGCTTAATGTTTAGTTATTTATTATTAAATCATAGCTGTGTACATTAATGCAATCATGTGGCACAATACACTAGTTTTATAGACTATTTGACATATTTTCATCACACTGGTTAACATAGCCTTCCTGGCATTTTCTTAGTTATTAAGTTGAGACATTTACAATTCCACATTTAGTAAGTTTCACACGTACCCTTGTAAGACGCATCACAGGTGTGATCTCACCAATCACCCTCCCTCCACCCATTCTCCCCCCTTCCCCTCCCCTCCGTCTCCCCCTTCCCCATATTCTTAGGTTATAATTGGGTTGTATTAATAGCTTTCATATGAAAGCCATAAATTAGTTTCACAGTAGGGCTGAGTACATTGGATACTTTTCTTCCATTCTTGAGATACTTTACTAAGAAGAATATGTTCCAGCTCCATCCATGTAAACATGAAAGCGGTAAAGTCTCCATCCTTCTTTAAGGCTACATAATATTCCATGGTGTACATGTACCACAATTTATTAATCCATTCGTGGATCGATGGGCACTTGGGCTTTTTCCATGACTTAGCAATTATGAATTGGACTGCAATAAACATTCTGGTATAAATATCTTTGTTATAATGTGGTTTTTGGTCTTCTGGGTATATACCTAGTAGAGGAATTGTAGGATCGAATGGCAGATCTATTTTTAGATTTCTAAGTGTTCTCCAAACATCTTTCCAAAAGGAATGTATTAATTTTTATTCCCACCAGCAGTGAAGAAGTGTTCCCTTTTCTCCACATCTACACCAACATCTCTGTTCTTGGGAAGGAGGCAAATTAAATGAAGGTGAATTTTGACTATGAGTTGTAATACATGAGGGCAGGTAAGCTGGGGCTCACCCATCCAGGGCTGCACCTGTAGCCTCACAAATTCTGATGGTGAAAAGGTTTATCAAAATGTGGGCTTTAGGTACGTAGCTTATATTCTTTGGCTGCAAATAACAGAGATCAACTTAGATAAAACTTGTTGGATGTACTTCAGACAGCTCACAGATCCTAAGGGGAGACTGAGGACTGAGGCCTGGAAATGGCTTAGTCTGGCCAGCTAGAGGGTGAGTAGTAGGGACTGATTCTGGCCCCGCTGCTGGAATGAATGCGGGAGGGAGAGGCTCACCCAGCCTGGGCCACCAGCTCTCTCTTTGGCTGGGGCCTCGTTGGCAGTCCCACTGAAGTGACCTGCAGTCAGAAAAGGAAAACAGGGTTTACAGTTACTAAAAAAGGAGAAGATGGGTGCTGGGAAGATAGAAACATCCTCCACCCAGGCTACTCCACTTGCATTCAGTCCTCCACTACAGGAGAGTGTCCTTATACAATATCCCCAGGGATGTGAGCCCTATTATTCCCGCTGGTGCTCTGTGCCAGGGGACACGGTCTCTCCCTTTCCCAGTTCCTTCAGTCCACCAATTTCTCCTTACCCCTGTGCTGCAGAATCAGCACAGACCTGCAACAGCCCACACCCTGTCCACACAACTTGAGAAAATGGCCAAGAATCTGGACTCTATGGGGGGACAGGCTTCCAGACCTTGTGGTGCAAGTGGAGGGGAGTGCTGGGAGTTCAGAATTGCAGGTAGACAATATATACAGTTTTATGCCTAGTAGGAGAGTCCCATGGGACCCTAGTAGGGGAAGGAGGTCTGGTTTTTAGAGGGTCTCTCCCATGGGATAAAATGGGAGGACTTTGAACTCAGCTCACTTGTTTGTAGAAAGTATACTGCAAGCCATTCTCATGGAGAAGGGGACTCCCATCTGCTTGGCTATGGATTTTGTACCTTTTGTTTGTATCCTTGGGGTCACAGCTCACCTCAGCAGGGTTGATGTGCATTTTTCAACCTTCTCTCTTGGCTCAGCCCCAAACCATCAGCTTACTTGCTAAACTTCTGTCCTTTAACTCTCCTTCTGGATGGGTGCCTCTGTGGAAAGCGGCTCCAGTCAGCCATCTTGCCTCTGCTCTGTATCCAGTGTTTT
>CAUYPK010007126.1:0-29626 GCA_963574355.1 Loris lydekkerianus | reverse complement strand
GAGGTCCAATATCACCGGCTTATTAACCAAGAGTCTAACTATTATTCTTCACCACCCTCCATAGCACCAATGACGGGTAAGATTCCCAAAGCGGGGACAACCTAAGACAGGATATGGAGAGGCTGCATGGTGGATTACATTCATAGTACCCAAAGATGGGTAAGATCACTCTTCATTCAGTCAACCTAAGACAGGAACCAAACCATTGATGTTTGTATCCCCATGACAGGTAAGACTGAAACTGCAAGAGCAGGCAACCTAAAACAGGGGCTATGTTTTTCCACCATACAAAAAACAAAAGAGGGAATTGTTGGGCCCTGCCATGTGCCTGAGGCCTAGTGCAACTTCCTGAGCCTGACTAGAAGTAGATCCATCGAGCTACTTCCACGTAGCAACGACTCAGCAAGGCCCGGCCTGAAACTGCCTCTACCTAGATACAGCCAATGTGGTACCATGTCACTGGCCCGACCCTGTCACGCACCTCTTCCCCCGCCTTCTTTCCCCGCCCCTTCTCCACAATAAAAAAAATAAAATTAAAAAATTTTTAAAAAATTAAAAAAATAAAAAATAAATAAATAAAAAACCTATTTTTCCCTAGGTCTTTTGGATGAAAGATTATACATTCCCATGCTCATTGCCACATAGGCAAACCTTCTTTGCTACTCTAAAACTTAAAAAAAAGGAGAAGCCAGATCCTCTTCACAAAAAAAGTGTTATGTGAATACACTCAACAATAATCATTCAAACAAGGTAAGGTCATTTTTGATTTTATCCTTAATGTCAAACTTCTCCAACGGTGTGTCTGATTTTCTCTCACTCAAATAAAAAAGACACACATGATGGGTGGTACTTTTAATAATGGGCATTTAGTAGTTTAGCCCTTTGCTTTTGAGGGCCCACTATGTGCTTGGTCTTGTGCTGTGAATGCACAGGGGAGGCCTAGCCAGGAAAATGATGCTGAGGGAGGAAGATAGCCAACTGGACGCAAAGAGCTTTCCAGCAGTGAGAGCCACCAGAAAAGGTTCTGGTGTGTGCAGATACTCAACTCATTTAGAAATTTAAACTAAGGCCAGTGGTCATGATGTGGCAGAAGCTAGTGTGAGAGTGGCAGGGTGAAGACACAAACAGAAGCCAGTTGATGCCAGACCTGTAAAAGTTGCCAAAATTTTTAAATTGTATTTGAAGGACAACAGAGAGCCATTGGATGAACTACAAGTGCCAATGTTCCATCCTTTTTAACATTATGGATTTTAGAAATCCAAAGGTTCATGTCTCCACCCCATCCTTTCCATCACATAAGAATCTTTTCTATAGCAGATTGGAATTCCCATAAATTGGTTTGGTTGCCAGATTTTTTATTAAGAGTCTTCTACATGTCAATCACTCCACAAAAGAGCTGGAGGTATAAACATGTCACTTAAGTTACAATGGTCATGTGGTATGTAATGAGCATAAGAACGTTTAGAAAAATCCTTCTATTTGTATATACCCCTCCAACAATAATTGTGCTTTCTCCAAACGAGAAAAAGCAAAATTGTGAATTCTTAAATTCACAAGTTAAAAAATGTGTTTAATAAATAATCTGTGATAGTCAAAGAGATAAAAATATTAAGCTCCTTAGAGAACAATATAAACAGAATAGATTACTAAATATAAGGAACAGCTGTCATGATTCTAGTGACAAAATTCTTTCAAAAAGTCACTGAACACAAAGTAGAATGAAAAAGGGAAATACAAAGTGTGCTGCAGTTGCAGAATGCTAGGAGATTTATTGAACATTCTCTAGGCACAGTTCTAAAATATTCATGCATGTAGGACATAATTATGTCATTTTATTGTCCACTGTGTGTCAATGAAATGCTTTTTCTTTCTTTTTCTTTTTTTCTTTCTTTTTTTTTTTTTTTTTGCTTATATCACATCTTCAACAATTTGGAAATGCAAATAATTATAAACAGAAGAGTCTTAAGTGGTAGAGGAGAATTTGTTTTATGAATCTTATAGTGAAACTTTTAAATATGAATGCTGCATTTGGGGAATGATTGAGAAGTAAATGGGCACGTTTCACTATGCAAAACACAGAATGATCCCTTTATAGCCCTCACATTTAAAGAAACATTGAACTAATGATTAGAGGGGTCAAGGAATATCCTACTGAAAACTGAATAGCAACTAAATTGCTATTTTCAATCTAGAAATGACTATTGTTCTGTGTTGTATTAGAAGACTCCATTAGTACCAATGAGAGGACGTTGCAAAGAGTCTGAATCTGTTCCAGCCCAAGGGGAAACATTCGATGGAATTCAGCTTTTCATGACAAATTGTTCATTTTGGTATTAGTGGCACATCCCCAGAGGGGTGCTGTGGCAGAGCCACATACATTACAGGAGAGAAGATTAGAGACACTTAGGAGATACTTCTGTGTTATGAAAACTGAGCTTTGCTGTCAAACACTAGAATTCAAATCTTAACATTACCAAATGATTGGCTTGCTGACCCCTGGAGTTCATGTAACTTTTCTGAGTTTCATATTCTTTCAAACCTGAAAATAGTAATAGCATGCTCAGAGTTAAGTAGGCTGTAGTAAGATCAAATGAGATGATTTACTTATTTTTCAAACCCGAAGAATATTCTTGTGTGTGTGTGTGCGTTTATATCTATATTTATAACACTCTCTTTGCTTTCCGTATTTTGACCACTGTGAATAATGCTGCCATGAACATGAGAGTTTGGATGCCTCTTTGACATACTGATTTCATTGACTTTTGATATATACCCAGCAGTGGAGTTGCTGGATCTTATGATATTTCTATTTTTTAATTTCTGGGGCAACTTGATACTCTTTTCTATAATGTCTGTACTAATTTACATTCCCACCACAAATATATAGACTGGCCATAAAGTTCGTGTGCAATTTTAATTTGCACACTATTGTAAATTACACAGAAACTCTATGGCCACCCTGTATAAGGATTCCTCTTTCTCTACACCCTCACTAACACTGTCATCTTTTGACTTTTTCAGTAGTTGCCATCTAACAAGCTGGAGGTGACATCTGTTGGTGGTTTTTATTTACGTTTTCACAGTTATTAGAGAAGTTCAGTACCTTTTAATACACCTGGTGGTCATTTGTATGTCTTCTCTAGAAAAGTATCTATTCAGTTTCTTTGCTTGTTTTTATGCCACTCTGTTTTACTTACTATAGCTTTTTTCTATAATTTGAAATAAGAACATATGATGCCTCTGACTTTTTTGTTCTTTCTTACCATGATGTTAGCTATTTGTGGTCCTTTGTGGTTTCAAAGGTTAGGATTGATTTCTTTTCCATTTTTCAACAAAATTGTATTAGAATTGTAATAGGAATTACTCAAAGATATATGGTAAGTGAAATAATCTAGACACAAAAATATATATGTATGTGTGTATATTTATACATATATATGTATGTAACATGATATCATTTATGTGGAATCTAAAAATTTGAACTCATAGAAGGTTGGTTACCAGGGGTAAGGAAGCAGAGGAAATAGAATGTTAATAGAAAGGTGCCAATTTATAGTTGTAACATGAATGATTCTGGAGACCTAATGTGCTATATACTTGACAATTGCTGAGAGTAGATGTTAGGCACTCTGACCATACACACATACACATAAAAGGTAACTATGTGAGGTGAAGGATATATTTATTAACTTGAATATAGTAGCCATTTTATAATGTATATCAAACCATTATGTTGTACACCTTGAATACATATATATCATTTTTATTTGTCAAAAAAGCTGAAAAAGTAGAATCAACAGATTAGCAACCTAAAAATAGTTTGAATGACATGATGTAAAATTCTGAGCAAATACTCTCCAGAAAAGTGTTTAATGGTTGTTTCTAGGGCAAAGAGCCTCATAAGGATGTGCAATCCTGGTCACATAGTGGGTTCTCGGTAAGCATTAAATTCCTCTGTCTTTCCATATCACATGTTATAGATTGGCTTCCATTTCTGAAAACTCCCACTATCCTTTTTACTTCTCACATCTAGTAAATGTGTTCAAACAAGAGCTTTTTCATTGCCTTTTCTGGTTTTAATGTTCAAATCCTGCCTTTGTTTTCCCATCCCTACCTGTGCTTATTTCTATATAGGCAATAAATCTCCCTTCAAGTTTTAGTGTTCTTTTCCCCCCTCCTTTAAAACCATAGTTTTTCTCATAAGAACTTCAAAAGAAGAAGATAAAAACGCAACATTCCTCTTGACCCTTGTCTCAATTTAAATTAAAAACCAAGCCAGTGATGTTAAATTCAAAAAAGACTTTGGATTAGTCAGTCCAATTTCCTTTTATTTTGTGGCAAGAAGGGCAGCTGCATTTTTATAGCATTGGTTTTATTTCCCTTTGTAGCAAAGAAATCTAACGTTGGTTACAGTGCTACCTGTGGCTGCCAAATGCGACACGTGGAATGGAAAACTACCTCCTGTAGTGAGGAGCCTGAAAATTCTCCAGGTTAATTTATTTTCTCCATCCTATTGTTATTTCTTTTGCTTATGGTTGACTTTACTAAGAAGCCTAATCAGAATTGTGTATTACAAACCACAACGGACTAATTTAGAAGACATAAACAAAAACTCAGAGCCATCTCCATCGTCTCTATTAACTACAATGTTGGAAATTTAGAAGATCAATAAACAGCATCACTTTCCTCCACTTCCAGTTAAGCCAAACTCATCTGTAGAGGTTTTGAATCATCTGACTTGCTCTATAACTGCTGACTATATTTGTCTGGTAGGGCTAAACTGTGCTGTATGACAAACAATGCCAGTGTTTCAGTGGGCTACATAAAAGGTTTAATTTTTGCCTATATTGCATGTCCAACACAGGTTGAAACAGGGGCTTCACAAACTGCAGACCTTAAAAGGTCCAGCCTGATGTTGAAATTTGAAGACAAATTGATATGTGGACAAGGATTCATTAAAGATCAAGAAATCATTGTTATTACTAAGAAAAGGTAGGTTGTAATACATGGCAAAATCCATGTGTATTTATACCACTCTCCCTCATATTTAACCCTATCTTATTTCAGCTAATCAGATAATCTGTCAATAATTTTTTTGTCCAAAAGTTGTTGCCTCAAGATAAAAGATTGTATAGTCTATAAAAAAAAGATAACAGCTATGACTTACTGGGGCAAAAATTCTAAATTCTGTGAAGCAATTTCCATCTAATATCTCATTTAGTCTTTAATATGTATAGGCCATATTTCTCTCTCTCTCTCTCTCTCTCTCTCTCTCTATATATATATATATATATATATATATATATATATATGAAGTTGCATTTTTTAGAGAATATATATATATATATATATATATATACTTTTTTTTTTTAAACAGAGTTTTACTCTGTTGCTCTGGGTAGAGGTGGTGGCATGATAGCTCACAGCAACTACAAACTCTTGCACTCTGGCAGTTCTTTTGCCCCAACCTCTCTAGCAGCTAGGATACAGATGCCTACCACCATGCCTAGCAAATTTTAGCAATGAGGTCTCACTCTTCTTTAGGCTGATCTTGAACTCCTGACCTCAACCAATCCACCCACTTTGGCCTCCCAGAGTGCTGGGAATACAGATGTGAGGTACCGTCTCCAGCCTTTCCCCATTTTTTTCAGAAGAAAGACACTTCTCAGAAGAGGAGTCTCTGGTTCAATGTTAGAGATTTAGTAAGTTAAGTGTGATAGCCTATAAATATATGCATTATATATTAATAATACTAGTGGTTTAGATATGTATGCATATGTATAAAGTGACTTTACTTGCATTCTACCCTCCAAATGAGATTCTATACAATTCTTGGAGGTGAACAGAGCAAGCAATGCTGTATCCACTTCACAGAACACAAAATCATAAATCATATTAATATGGCATTTTTCAATTGCCAGAGCATGTTCTTATACATCACCTTTCTTGCTCCTCACATCCTGAGAAGAAAGATAAGCAGAGAAAAGAAGTAGTGGGAGGGAAAACGAGTGTGGACAGCTCTAACACTTTTCACTTGAGAACTCAAATCTCTTGAGTAAGTGTAAGTGACTCACCTCCATGTCCAGGAGGAAACTTCATTCCCATGGAATCATGTGTCTATGATGGAACTTTCACTTGATTAATTCATGGTTTTTCACTATCCCCTTTACTCCTTTAGGTCAGAGTCGCTTATTTAATGGTGAGTTTTATATGGAAATGGAGAATACTGGCTTTCAGTACTTGAAATTACTACTGGGGGTACCTATATACTGACCTGTGCTTTGGTGTGTGGTGAACTTGCTTTGCAAAATAGTCTGCAAAGTAAGGTGTGGGGTTTTTCTGCTTACTTTAAAATTGGTCAGATTTATCTGTTAGGTTTGGCTAGGCTATGATGGGTAGCAAACAGCACTAGCATTTGAGTGGATTCCAAAAATAAAGTTTCAACTCCTGCTTCTATTGTACATTTAACAGGCATGGACAGAGGCCGAAGCTGCTCAAGACTTAATCTTAACATTTCCAGTTATTACTGCCAAAACAGAGAAATAAAGCACATCATCAAATCACACACTGGCTCATCAAGCCCCCATCTTTGAGTGACACTTACATTCCCATTCACAGTTCATTGGCCAAAGCAAGTCATTGGACATGTGCTATTCGAAAGTAGTCCCCTTCCCCCAAAAGCAATCCTCCCATGTACCTATATAAAGGAACTACAGTATATGTTTGGTGAACAGCACAGTGAGTATCACAGTGGCTCAGTGTAAAACATACAATTCAATGATTTTTTAGTGTATTTGAAGAGTTGTGTCACTATTGCTGAGATCAATTTTAGAATATGTTCATCGCTCCCAAAAGAAATCCCTACGCATTAACAGTCAATCTCTTCAATTTTGCTCTAATAAAATTAATCAGGAAAAAGAGAAAGAAAATATATTAGATTTTATAATCTATTATAAGATTTTATAATCATAATGTGTATTAACAGAGAAGAAACATTTAGTTCCTTTGAGTTAGAGAAATTACATCTCCAAGAGAAAGCTGGGGATGGAAATGCACATTCTCCTTTATTTCTGAATGTTTCATGGATTAGAAGTTTCCTTGAATTGTGTTCCCTGTCTTTTCCAAAGTATGTTCTGCTTGTAGTTTCTCCTAAAATAGGATTCTGTACTCGTATTTTGCTTCTGATCTTCCATGATCTTATTTTTTCCCCTTTATTACATTGCAACATTAAAGTATTAGTATGATAGTTTAAATGTATTTATACAATACCTAATGGTAAAATTAACATTAATATCATCACCCTATATATGAACAATTACCTGTATTTATGTAAAGTGCCATCACAAAACCTGGCTCATTTTAACTTCACAGCAAGTCTGTAAAATACATATAATTATCTAAATTTTACAATGAAAAAAATAACACTCAGTGGTAGAACTAGAACTTAAACTCTCAGGTTTACTAACTACATTCCCAGGGTCTTCTCTGTGATGATTTAGTAATATCATTCCTTGTGGAATTGCTAAAAAAAAAAATAGGGAAGACTCCATGTTCATCAGCAGTATCATCTAAAATCCAGACATAAGTGGACTGAAATAATTCACTGTTTGTTTATTAGTTGCAAAGTAAT
This sequence comes from Loris lydekkerianus, assembly GCA_963574355.1. Classification (NCBI taxonomy): domain Eukaryota; kingdom Metazoa; phylum Chordata; class Mammalia; order Primates; family Lorisidae; genus Loris; species Loris lydekkerianus. Next base: position 21,996 of record CAUYPK010007126.1, on the reverse strand, counting down.
TGATGATGATGAAGGTTTATAACTTCTCTGGCTCTGAAATTTGGAGTAGAAATAATGTGATCAGAGGAGAGCCAGGGATCACCAGAAACTTTAAATCAAGGCATATCAATGAGATACTGATGAGAAGATCAAGACCATTATATTAGGTTCCAGAAAGGCACAGTGACCAAAGATAAAATAGAGTTAAGGAATAATAAATGCTAGAAAGATGGTCAGAATTGTCAACGTTTTTCTGATGTAAGAGAATAGGACAAGGAAGAAAAGTTGAAAGCTAAGACACAGAAGAAATAACAATTCTGAGACAAACTACAGAAGCACAGTATCAATGGAGCAATGAGCATGGGCTTGTAAACATCTTTTCTTTTATTTAACCCCTACTTTGATGCTTATTAGCTACCTGGCTTTGGATAATTTTCATAACTCCTCTGAGCCTCAGTTTCTATACAGTTAAAGTGGGAATGATCATATGTATCTCAAAATAATATTGTGTTCTGTGTTCACATCAATTTTATGTCCTATGTGAGCCCATAGCACCCTACAATTCACAACAGTGAGAGTCATGACTTTTACCCACCTTCACAATATATGATAGCAGCAACTGAGTCTTCTGACTGTTTTTGCCTCCATCACATTTCCTGGCAAATAAAAGCTACACCGTATTGGGCATCTAATGGACCCCAACCTAAGACAGTGGCCATCAAGGGAGTTGGTGCTGAGGAAAGGATGAAACTTGCACTAAATTTAGTGCATAAAACTGGAAGCCTGTAAGGGCATATGCTGTTTCATGTGCCTGGTGGCAGCAGGAGAGCAAATGCAGCACCTGCCCTTTTCTCTGGAATCTTTATATTGGGTACATAATAGAGTATATGTGCAAGAATGCACAGCAGCCAGCAGTCAGCACTCAAGGTTAAAAATGAGAGAGGGGAGATTACAGCCCCCAGAATGGTTGAGTAAAGGGTAAACAGGGACATAGGATGGTGCAACATCTGAGGTGGCCAGACAATGTGCAACTGGAGAAGAGAGTTGGGGAAGAGCAAGTCTCACCTCCTCAGAAGACATCTCAGCTTCTCTAGCCTAACCTACAAGTTGATGGTCTCAACCCCTGCACTGCTGATTTCCCCTGGCATGGACAGTCACACAGACCTTCCCCTGACTCACCTTATGCTGAGTTGGAAGGTCTGTGAGGAATTCAGCCTGCCTGTCCACCTGCCACAACACAACATGTAGGTAGATTTTCACAAATGTTGGATGTGTCTTCCCCCAAAGCAGTTTAGCACACATTTTCTGTAAAGGACTAAATAGTAAATGTTGTAGATTTTATAGACCATTTAGTTTCTGTGAAAACTACACATCTCTCTTATTGCAGTGTGAAAACAGACAATAGAGGATATATTAATAAATGAACATAGCTATGGTACAATAAAACTTTATTCACAAAACGGGAAGAGGGCCAAATTTTTAGTTTATCAATCCCTGCTCTATAGCATACATATATATATTGCCTACTGTAGCAAGGCTTCATTTTTAAACTTCTGATGCATTGGCTCAGAGGTACTGTTAAGAAAGAGATTGGATATGGCTAAAAGTAGTGAGCAATAAATTAAGATGCAATCCAATAAAATTAAGGCTTGCTCACCCTGCATCCTCCCCATATACCTCAACCTACATATGATGTGTTTCACACTCTTAATTTTTATAAAAAATCTCTTTTTTTCATAGATAACAGCAAGGGAAAATCCAATCCAATTCAGGAAGAATCATTCTGAATAAATAAACCCATATGGATTTGTAAATAAACTCCATAGTTCTACTGGGCGTGAAAATATGTTCCTTTTATTACTTATATTGAAAATAAATAAGTGTTGGATTATAAATACGCAAATTGTATCTCATATCATCTTTGACACAGATGTCTTTTGTAGTAATTACAAGTAAAAAGTTTTCAACTATCATACTAATTACCTCATTATTTTTTTCCCTTCTTTGACTCTTCTTGATCTAAATGAAAACCATCTCAAAACACAAAAGTCATACAGAATAAAGAGATACCAGTATCTGTTTCTGTGCCTTCTGCAATAGCATAATAAAATAATTGCTGTTTACTGATTATAAACTCAATAATAGGGAATTTACATACATTTTCTGATTTAACTCTAGTGATACAAGCATTCATTCCCATTCCACAGGGCAAGAAATGGTGACTCAAGAGATGAAGTAGTTTGCCAAAAATTGCATAATTTGAACCCAGATTTTTACAACCTAAAACCTTCGCACTAAAAAGAATTCCATCGTATCTTTCCAACTAAAGTCTTAATATCAAGAGCATAGACATTTTAATGCACAGCCTATAGACTGAGTAGCATGATAGGAATGCAGACTCTCAGGACACATCCACTAAATCAGAATCTCTATTCTAAAAAAATTCCTTACCAGTCCTCTTTCACATGAAATTTAAAAAGCAGTGAGCTAAGGTCACCCCTATTTTACAGATCAAAATCTTTAGCAAGAGAAAGTTTCTCAGCTCAGATTGTAAAGGTCCTCTCAAGTTTTGCCAAGTAATTGGTATAAAAAGCATAACAAATGTAGAGGGAAGATTAATTATTACCAGCTCTCTGCTTCATGGGTCTGACTCCAGCAGCAGATGAAGAGAATGAAAATGGTTGGCCTTTTGTATCCATGAGTTCCACGTTTATGGACTCAGTCAACCTTTAACCTCAGATCAAAAACATTTCAAAAACACCCAATACAACTATAAAAATTATAAATAAAAAACAGTACTATATAACAACTATTTGCATAGCATTTCTTTTCTATTAGGTATTATAAGTAATCCAGAGATAATTTAAAATATATATGGGGATGTGTATAGGTTATTCATGTTTATAAATACTAACCCCTTTCATATAACAGACATGAGTATCCATGGATTTTGGTCTGAGGAAGGTCTGGGAACCAATCCCCCAGATGCAAAGTGGTAACTATATTTGATAAATGTCTCTTTAGAAGACTAACCAAGAACATGGGAGAAACTAAGAGCTCAGGTGTAGGTTGTTGTTGTTGTTATTGTTGTCAGGAGAAAAATAGTCAACCCTTTCCAAAAAGAGACTCCCATCCCAGGAAAATTCTATTACATGTGAATACAGGTATCTATGTTTTAAGGTAACCATTCTTTCCTATGCCAAATGTATGTATGACAGAAAATAGTTAAAACAGAAAGAACTCTTTCACTTGACAAACATTCTTACACAACCTGGAAGGAGCCTCCTCTCAAGAATGTTTTTCTATAGTACGATAACATAGGTGGCCTAAATCATCTAGAGAGAAAATCTATTTTCAGAATGTCCTCTCTCCATTCCAAAATGATATTCTATTTATTATTTTTAATATTTTTCTTTTTTTCTCCTTTTCAATCTTCCTTTGTCCTGATTATTCTTTCTACCTCTGTCTGTAGAGTAAATATAACACCACCTCTCCCTTGTCTCATGACCACCCAAACAACGTCATTTCTTTATAATAAAATGGCCTAAAACTTGAAAAGAAGCAAGAAAATGTTTCTGAGTAGCTAAATGACAGAAACTAATATCTGTGCAGTAGTATCCATGTATTTTACTTATCGAAAAAGGTCTCATTTCCTTTCACTTTAATTTTAAGTAAATGAAATATATCTATGCATCAGTTTCTTATTGTTATAGAAAATAGGTAGAATCAGCACTATTTAGAGAAATTTTAAATAACTATGCAGTGGAAGCAGAAGGAGGAACAACTCAGGGTGTGCAATGGATGGAAGAAAATAAGAAATGACAGAAAAGGAAAAAACCATGAAACCAAGGTACAATACTGAACTTAGGGCATGCTGAGACTTCCAGAAGGAAGTTGAAATGATTAAGTATGCACATGAATGTTCACAAGGATGGCTCTGTTTCAGAAAACAATAGTTCAATTATGGTTAACAGGATGCAATTATTTGCAAAAGATAGAGAACTTAGTGAAGTAACTTACAGAAAGTTCTACCCAAAATTGTTAAATTAAAATTTGAAAACCATTTCTGGAGTTATATTTTGTTATTTGCAGAAAAATAAACTCCTGAGGAATAACATATTCTTATCCTCAGACATGGTGAATAAAACAAAGATTATCATCTCTTTTCTTGAGTCCTCCTAGAAATTTCAAAGCGTTTGTAAAACATGTGTTTGATTTATAACCAGAGGAACAATTTGTGATTGACAAGAGACAATATCACTATATCCACTTTACAAATGAAAAAATTAAGAGGAAGAAGGTAATCAACAAATGCACAAAGTACTAAACATGTAAGAGCTTTGATCACCTAATGTTTTGCTTAAGGTGCTACTTACTATATAAACAATCTACTTGCATTTTTTTTGTTTCCTCCAATAAATCTCTCAAAACTAAGTAACCTTTTGCAATTGTAGCTAGATGACAATAATTAAGCAATTAAATTACTGTAATCATATAATCAAAAAAATATTTTCAAAGAAATAAAGTTATTTGATTAATAATTATGTGTTTCTGTAGTTAGCAAAGATTTGGGGGAAATAATTGTTAATTAAATATTTATATACAACCAACTATGGATGTGAGGTATGGAAATCTATAAATGAGCAAAAGAAAATTTCTAGCCTCTAGGAGCTCACATCTCAGATTAGTGGTTCTTAACAGGGGTGATTTGACCCTCCCCCACATGCCAGGAGATGTTGCCAATATCTGGAGATACCTTTGGTTGTCATAACTGGGGTGGCATTGGTGCTACTAGTGGACAGAGCCAAGGATGTTGTTAAATATCTTACAGTGAACAGAACAGCCTCTACAACAGTGAATTATCAGATTCAAAATGTCAACAGTACCAAAGTTGTAAAATTCTGGCTTATATCAAGAGGGAAGGTAATTACAAAACAATTCACATTGATATAGTACAAATCCCTATAAGAACCCACAGGAAAAAGTAAATATCGGTTGGAAGGAGAAAGAAAGTTTTATGGAAATAGTGTCTATGGTTTTTGTCTAAAAGAATGGACACAAATCAAGTCATGAAAGAGCACGTGTGTAGTATGTTAAAGATCTGGGATCTAAATTAGAGACTAGCATTTCTCAAATGTGCTTTCCAAGGAATATTATGTTGTATGGAAGGATAAGAATATTGAGGTATTAAACACACACACACACACACACACACAAAGAACGTACACAGGGATTCCTGTGGTTGAGGTTTAAAAAAAGGTTACATAAAAATTAAATAAGATTCTTCACTGTAAGATTTCATAGAGGCTTAAGTTGTAAATTTCTAAGAGAAGAATACACTAGTCAAAATTTCTAAAATACATTCAAGCCTATAGAATGTATGGAATATATATAATCTGTGGAGTGAATTATATATGTGTGTGTGTGTATGTATACACACACATATTTATATATGGAATGCCTCTGTTGTGATTAGTATTACATGGATCACAGCTTTGAAAAATACTATTTTAGATTATAGGAAATCATTTAAGGAAATTAAACAGAAAATGCTCTCAGGACATGTCTGAATTTAGAGGGTAAATGGTAAATTTGCAGAAATGAACTGGGGACACAAGTGGAATGGGAAAGAGAAATGGGTGGCAGGGGGACCAGTTAGAAGATTATCTCAGTAGCTAATGGAAAATTAATGGAGTCTTGTGCTAGGGCTGTGTTTTAAAAGCTTTGAAAAGAGAAAATTCATAGTCTAACTAGATGTAAGGGCTGTCATCCCAATGAGAATAACACTTTATGTCTCATCACTTGCCCTTATTTTCTCCTTATATATTTTTTCCAGGGCAGAATATCCATCCATTAGCAAAATCATAGGATAAAAGATACTCCTTAAGTATGCAATAGGTTTTGGATTTCAACCTACAATAGACCTGCACTAAGACTCTCCCAGGCACAATTCCTGTCCACTAAGCATTGGAGTGAAGCCATTATTTCTAAGTAGGGCAGATTGCCTTTATAAACTGCAGCCTTGCACGTTTGTACAACACATAATCTTCAGCTTCAAGGGCCCTCTGAATGGTGGAAAGTTTGGCATCTCATGCATCACTGAGCTCCTTGCTATATGAAGAGCTGCAAAGTTACTGAATAGTCCACACTGCACCATAAATTACAGGGTAGTTATTTCTTAGTTATTTAGCAGTTACAGTGCAATTAGTTCCACTTAATGTCAACTTTTGCCAATACGTCTTCCATTAGCCTGAAAATTATAGCTTGGTTCTATAACAGCCGTAATGTGCAAGCAGCTTCCACACTCTAACGTGTATCTAGGAGGGAAAGGCAGAAAGGAAATTGCTAGGAAAACTGAGCTGATTTGAATGTGGATGTCTGATCCTCATCTCAATTTAGAAGTTATCCACTGACAGCCTCACAGCCCCCTTTCTCTATCAGTGATTGAGTGAGAGGTTTAAAGGAATACAATGTCCACTGATGGAAAGTATGGTATGACTAATGAAATGTAGAAATAAACTTGTCATGCTGAAATCCCCAGATCTGACAAGCTGAAATTCAAGCTGTGCCATTCCCTAAGTACATAGAAGCTCAGATTAGTTCACGTCTGTTACTTGGTTCAGAGTTTACCAACACCATTTCCTTTTTTAGCTAACTCTCACACTGAAGGTACAGAGGGATTACACAATCCAGACTTTATTTGCTTTTGTCCAAAATTTTGATAGCCCATCTATTTTAAACTTTACAGAGTAAAATTTTAAAGAAACATGGCTTAGTATCCCCTCCCCCATGATATGATGAAGTGACATTTGAGAAAACAGTCTTTTTTTCTTTTAAACTCTGTTGGCGTAAGCTTTCTGGATGTTCTTGTGTCATTTATTAAGAACTCAATCATAGCACCTACTTTCTAGGCAATGGTTATGTGCCAAGCATGATTGCTTGTCCGTTCATTTGAGTTATTTTATTTCATAAGGCTGATATCACAATATAATTTCTCTTTTTACAGACAAGGACTCTAAGTAATAAAGAAGTTAAACATCTTCATAGAGTAGTATTTGACTCTAGGTCTTCTAAAATCCAAAATCCATAGTATTTATTAAAAGATATCCATTAATATTTATTGACTAACTACTCAATATGACCCATGGATGAGGGACACAAAGTGATCCTAGTGTAATGTAGAATCAGAAGGTTCAGGACATTTTTAAATAGTGTGTTTACTTGCCCAGGTTTGGGCATGCGTGTGGTGCAATTTAAACTGACTCTAAAAATGTTCACCAGAAGGACATCTGTTTTGAATAGCGATAGTTTTGTGATTAGCACATGTGGCTTCCAACATAGAAGATGGGTAAGAGCCTAAATTCCTCTGTTCTGTTTCCTTTTGCTTTGTGTCTCTTTAGAGCCTTATTCCATTTTTTTTTTTAATTATAACCCATTCTTCAAACTTGCTGCCTTCCACTTCCCTCCAAGGTCAGAGGGTAGATGTTATACACCTCCACACCCCTTGCCCACCACAGCGTATGCACTTGGAGGGGCAGCACACACACCCATAATATGTGCATTTAAGAAAGTCTCTAAGCTGGGTTTCTTTATTGGAAAAGATTAGTATAATAATACTAATATACTTTACACAACTTTTCTTAGGTTTATATAAATGTTCAATTTAAAGACTACCTTCTGGTGAAAAGTATGTTCTCATGGAATGGGTATAATTATCATTCACAATATTATTTTGATAGTAGTAATAGTGGCTGTTTAGAGGTAAGAAGGAGATAAAACAAGGGAAATTATTTTTTATGTTCTTCAGCTGCCCAAATAATTAGGATTAAACCAAACACAACCAAAGATAAACCAGCCTCAGTGCATTTTGCATTCTTGACTCTTACTTTTCTTTTTCAGTAAAATGCATGCCTCAAAGAATTGTTTATATGCAAAAGCATACAACTTATCAATACATCTAAAAATTTTTGAGGTCAGGCAAGTAAGTTCATGAACTCATCCTAGAAAAATTACTATTAACCTCGTTGCTGAGTATCAGTATAATTATCTTCAAGGTACTCCCTTCCAGGAAGCTCTGCTCCAATGCCAGCGCATACTCCACCCTTCAAAGCACGTTTTCTAGGAGGAGTTTGTGAACATAATTATCAGGCCTCATATGATGATGACAGCTCTGATGGCCATTCTGGAAAGAGTTCCAAAATTGCTTTGAATGGCAGACTAGGTGCTAGTATCAGTTGATAGCTTTCCAAGAGGAATACCTCAAAGGTGGCTATAAGGATATTTAACAATGAGGTATGCAGTACTTTTTCTTGGATGAGTTGGTGAACTTAACTGTCTGATTTCATATAGCCTCATGTTCATCTCTGTAAGTATCTAGAGCAAAGGTGAGTGACTCCCAGATTCAATCAGCAGATTTGCAATAGGGTATAGGAATTTCCCTCCTTGACCTCAGCCTTAGATCATGTTACTAATAACAATGCCATAACTGTGGTTTGTATGTTACATCTATTATCTCAGTGGCCCCCCAAACAAACTATAACATCAATTAAACTTTTATGAATTCACTTTGTCTTTATATCCTAAGATGTCTAAGGCAGTGGCTATTGGCACTGATTTTTGGGAGTCAATGAATATTTGTTGAATAAGTGGAAGTGAAGCATAACATAAGTTCAGGAATAGGAAACAAGCAATCAGTTAACCAGTACTCATGAGGGTCTACCCCTGGAGAGGAAAAGTATTTCTGGGTAAATACTACATTTTTTGCAGCATTTTAAAACGCTATATAAAAATTAAACATCACCACAAGTGCTGTGCTCCCACTTATATGTAGTATCTAAAGTCTAATTCATAGGAAGAGAATGGTTGTTAGAAGTGAGGGAGAAAGAGAGTTGCTGTTTGAAGAGTATTGGGTTTCAGTTTTGCAGGAACTGCAGAAAGCTCTGAAGATGCGTTTCAGAGCAGCATGAATAACTCTACTGAACAGTTCACTTCTCCATGGTTGAGTTGGATGTATGGAGTATTTTTTACCACATTAGAAATAAACATTAAGCATGAACTTTTGAAAAACTTAAAGCATAAAATGAAACGTCAAAGTTAGGGATGCATTTCTTCCCACTGTTATGTCTATATAACCTAACCCACAAATTTCCTCCACAAAGACAAAGTTAATAGTCTGTGTTTCTTCTTAGAATTTAAAACATGTATATGTATATATTATTTACATTTATTATTAATATTTTTGTAATGCTGAAGGTATTTCAGTCAGGGTCCAACCAGAGAAGAAGAACCAGTGTGAGATACATGAACACAAGGGCACAGCCCAACATGTACACATATGTATACGTTGGCATGTATCATGCCAAATGGGTCTCTGCAATTGGGATGGCTGATTAACAAGTCCAAAGTTTAAAGGACAGGTATTGAGCAAAGTAAGATTGCAAGTAAACTGGAATTCCACAAGCACCAGCTAAAGCTTCTAATGCACTGGCAGTGACCAGAAGATTCACTGATCAAGACAGACCAATGACAGATCCAACGGGTGTTTCGAGTATCTGCCTCAGGGAATGCCTAAGACTCTTTGTAATGGCCTACCAAGGGATTGAATTAGGGCCACTTTGAATTATCTTTCTTTTGATTAACTTGAAGTCAACTGATTAAGGACTTTAATCACACATGTGAAATCACTTCCCAGGAGCATCTGCACTAGTGTTAGATTGAATAGCTGACAGAAAGTGTGGATGGGCTGAAAAAACTGGCCATAACTCCCTCTGTATCCTCCAGCTCTACTGAGAGACCATCCTTTGCTCTTCTCCCTAATGGTAAACATATGATTAAGGGCCTAACCAAGTCAACACATCAAAAAGCATTCTGATGATGCCATTCTGTATATGATATTAATATTCAGTCTTATATCAGAAAGATTTATCATACTGCTACATAAAAGCTCGATCTTTCTTGTAGCCACAAGGAAATTCAAGGTATGCATGTGACATAATTTCTTCTAAAGGTGGATGTTTATTCTATGTCCATCATTTCCTTATTTCCTACAGTACTTCAATATGTATCTTTTCTTAGATGCATCAAAGTGTTTGGGTTTTTTTTAATTTCAAAATATTTGGGGGGTTCAAATGTTTTTGGCTACATATATTGCTTTTGTCATGCTCATGTCAGGGTTATGAGTGTGCTCATCACCAAGATAGTGTTTGTTTTACCTGTTAGGTGAGTTTTTGTCCATCTCCTCCTCTTTTCTCCCCACTTCTTGATTTTCACTAAGTTTTATTTTCCTCTGTGCACATGTGTGATCATCAGTTAATTACAGTTTAATAGTGAGTACCTGTGGTTTTGTTTTTCTATTCTTCAGATACTTCACTTAGGACAATGGTCTCCAGTTCCACCTAAGTTGTTGCAAAAGGCATTAATTTATCCTTTTCTAAGGCTGGGTAGTATTCCATGGAATACATATATCACCTTTTGTTAATCCATTTGTGAAATGCTGGGCACTTGGTTTGATCCCACATCTTTGCAATTGTGGATTGTGCTGCAATTAACATTTGAGTACAGTTGTCCTTTTAATAAAATGACTTTTTTCTCTTTGGGTAGACATCCAGTAGTGTGATTGCTGGATTGAATGGTAGGTCTACTTTTAATTCTTTGAGGAATTGCTATTCTGTTTTCTATAGAGGTTTTACTAATTTGCAGTCTCATCAACAGTGTGTAAGTGTTCTTTTCTCTTTGCATCTATTCCAGCATCTATTATTTTCAGACTTTTTAATAAAAGCCATTCTAACTGGGGTAAAGTGATATAATAATGCAGTTTTAATTTGCATTTCCCTGAGGTTAGTCAAAGTGAGAATTTCTTTGTATTTTTACTGGCCATGTATCTGTCTTCTTTTGCAAAGTTTCTGTTCATGTCTTTTGCCCACTTTTTAATGAGGTTGTTTAGTTTTTTTCTTGTTGATTTGCTTGAGTTCTTTGTAAATTCTTGTTATTGGTCCTTTATGGCTTGCAATTTTTTTCTTCCATCCTGTAGGTTGCCCAGGATCCATTTCTGGATCCATTAAATGTGACCTTGGTATTTAATAAAGATTTGCACAAAATCTATAAATCACATTGGGTAGTGTGGGACATTTGAACAATGTTGATTCTACCCATCCATCATCATGGGTTTTTCCATTTGTTTATGTCATCTGCAATTTCTTTCCTCTGTGTTTTATACTTTTCTTCATAAAAATCTTTCACTTCCTTAGTTATGTATATCACTAGAAATACTATTTCCTTTGTAGCTACCATGAATGAATTGAGTCTTTGATATGACCCCCAGTGTGATTGCTAAGGTATGCCAAAATATTTGTAAAATAAATACCTAGAAGTGAGAATGCCAGGTCAGATCACATATGCATTTTGAAATTTTGTCAAATTTTTCTGAATTCCTCTTTGTGGAGGATACAGCATCTTATCTTTCCACCAAAATTCAATGTTTCTTATGCCTAAGATGGCTCTCCTTCCTTTTTCCCACCCACATCTTCTGCTTACTTTTCTTTGTGTAGAAATAATATCTCCAAAATGAGGAGCATTCCATGAATTTTTGTCTCCTTGGATTTAGCTCCTTGATCTTAGAGCTAATAGAGCAAATACTGAGTCTAGAATCATGCTTTACAAATTGGGTATACTGGGTAATATATGGAAAATCTCTGGAGAGTAACAAAAGACATGGGGTAGGAGCCATCAAACGGTGAATAAACCCTACCCTATAACACATATTGTTCATTTGTTCTAAAAATTATTCATGCAAACATACATACCAGTTTTTAGAATCTGTAAACTCACCTACACCCTACTTGATAGATTCTTTAAGTTTAAAATTTTCTCTGGCAGTTTTTTCCTGAAGGATATCCCAGTAAGAGCTGTGATTGCTCAGCTAATGGTGCATATAGCTCAAAAGGTAGATATAAGTGTTCAAAAAGGTTTTGACCTTAGAAAGTATAGGATGTAACAAGCGTATGACTGGAAGAAGGAAGTAGTTAGATATGAGCTTTGTACCTTTCACTGTTATTTAAGAGTATGTAGATATGTTCTTAATTTAACATTTTAACTTTTCAGTATGAACTCAAAGCCCAACAAATGATGCAACCTCTGTTCATCGAGATATAGGAAAGGTTGTTAAAGGCTTAGAAAATGTCTTTGCACTTTCAGGAGAGTGAGGCTGCACTGGCTCAGATGTTTTTGAGTTCAGAGATCTGCAGCTGTTTGAAAACCCAACAAATTGAATAAGAATAAAATTGTTCACATCAAACAAAAGTTGTTCATGGCTTTTGTGCCCAGGCTTATCTTTTAGAACATCAAAGAAATCCTTTCCCTCCGTAGACAAAATAACCCCATATAAATCAATAAAGGGAGAGAGAAAGAAAAGAATTTGCTGGTTTCAAGCAAGTAGCTAAAGCAAGGGAGGAAGGTCTGAGGGAAAAAGTGTAGGAGGAGAGATAAGACTGATGATGTTCAAGGGAAAGAGTCAGACCATAAAAACCCTGAGTGAGAACAGGATTTAATGAAGAGTAAAGAGAGGTAGAACAAAGGAAAGAGTGATGTGATTGAGAAAATTGCAAGCAAAGTGGGAGGACATAAAAAATTAATAGATTCAACTGTTTAATATGTTTTTATTGAATACCTATTATAGATGCATTACTCCTTGAGTGCTAAGATTAAGTCACCTCACTCTAGTCCTAGCCCTGGTACGTAATATGCCCCAATACTGTCACAGGCCCTAGAGGCATAATGTTGAACAAGACACTGTCCCTATTGTGAGTGGAGAAAACAGAAAGAAGGTCGATCATGTAATTATAAGCTTATGTGATGTGAGCTATAAGAGGGGAGGATCAGGGGTTATAAGATATATAATAGAGGCACTTAACAATATCCAGGAGAAACTAGAGTTGGAAACTGGAGAAAAGTAAAATTATATAGATGAGGAAAATTATGTGATTATTATAACAATAGATGTTCATTTTCATGGCATTGCTGTTAGTGTAATCTCTCTTGTCCTAAGTTCTTCCAAGATATTGTCCTATATTAGCACAGAAGTTTTAAGTAATACCTATTAATGACCCATTTCAAAGATGAGTAAATTGTGTATTGGAGGGGTAGGTAATTTTATCAAATCAACAGAACATGAACTCTTTTCTTTCCACCCTACACCAGAGACTCTGTCTTTCCAATATAATATGTTTCTCAGTAGGAAAGGGAAGAGAAGATCTCTAGAAGACAAGAGGATGGGAAGCCTGCAAGAGAAAAGCAATAAAAAAGAAGGAAATGTGATGGTGCATGAAGGTGGGCTTTGGAAGAAGGAAGTCTCCAGGGTGAGGAAGGTTAGCGATGAATTAACGATAAGAGTGAGCAAAGTTAACAAAAGCATGCACCCATAGAAAACTGTAGGTAGACTGAAAGTTCTGAGCGTTTGATAGCTAAGAAAGTGATGGAATAGATGGAAGGAGACTGTAAGAAAGAGGAGAAGCTGGTCAAATGTCAACCATTAAAATCTCTGAATGACCCTTGTAACATTGGCCCACTGGGGCATTCACCTTGGATTCCTCTGCCTCTGGCCTCTGCATAGAAGCCAATCTTACCTTTACTTCTTGAACTCCCCGAGGCAGGGAGGTAATAGTGAGCTTAGGCATGCCTGATGGTCTTTCTGGTCAACATCAGAGCTCTGAATTCAAAGCTCTGTTCTCTCCTACAGAAGAAAAATGGGAAGGGATTATGTATACCTGAGAAGGGAGGGAAAAAAAAAGAAAAGAATGTTATCTTGGAGGACAGCCACCAGGTCCAAACTATAGAACTATAGTGAATTTTCAAGATGATGCTCTAACTTCATAGATGGGGAAACTGAGGCCCAGAAAGGATAAAAGTCCTATCCTAGAACATGAAGCAAATTCAGGCCAAAGCCCAGCCCTGCCCCTGACTTCTGCCCAATGTCCTCTCTATCACCCCATTGATGAGGGGAAGGGTAAGAAGGGACACTATGTAATTAAAACAAAGTTAAGTGTGAGTTTTGCTGTTCCTGATGGCAGGGGTGTGGCCTGTAGGCACATTGAATTTTTGGAGATCAGGTTGTAGACTGGATTGGAGCAGGTGTTGCTATTTCTGTCCTGCTCCCTATTTTCAACTTTAGGTTGCTGTGGGGAGCACTTGTGAAACAGTAGCTCTGCTGCTCATTCAATTCTTCCTTCCCCCACTCAGCCTCCCCTTCTGTGAACCTCACCTCCAACTCCAGCCTTTTACTGCTGATAAGGGGTACTCCTACCCACCACAATCTCTAACTGGGACAGTCTTCTGCCTGTTTTGAATGAGTCACTCCGGCTAGTGCAGGAATCAGTAAGGAGGTGACCTCATATGACCTCTCTATAAAGACACCCTGGAGATCCCTTAAACTGACAGCAGTAAATTTCTTGGCACAGACTACAGGCTCAATATACATTTTCTGAGTCAGTGAATGGATGAATAAATACGTGAATGAATGAATATGAAGTCCTCCTCCTTGATTTAGAAGTGGGAACACTCAGGGTCAATGAGTGAAAAGATATTCCCAATGTTTCACACCAAGCAAGTGACAATGCCAGAAACAGAAGCAGGTCTTCTGAAGAAGCTCAGTGGCTGGGGGGTAGGGGTCAAGGGTCATCTCCTATAGCTGTGCCTTAACAAATCATGAAGACAAGGTTTGATTTCTGCAGGCTCCATTTATACTGGTGAGTTAAGAAGTAAACCAAGAGCAGAATCCTGGCTCGAGGATGACCAAGACAGGAAAGAACAGGAGAGTATGGAGTCCTTGGATCAACACAAAGAGGTCTATGCTCAGGAGAGAGGTAGGGAAGAGAGAAAAGAGTTGTACTCTGCATTAAGCAGGGAAACCCCATGAAGCTCTTAGAAAGTCTACTCTATGAAGCCACCAATCTGGGTTTCTAAATGAGCTGAAAAAAGGCAAGCACAATGGAGCAGGAGAATGAAAGAAAGAGAAAAAGAATAGAGAAGGTGGGCTCCTCAAGAATCAATGAATCACACACAAAGGTAATGGCCAATGGGCACCAGGCAACAGTGAGGGACCATGTGAAAGAAAAATATTGAGGAAGGGCAGTTGACGTCAGAAGCACTATTCAAAGAGGGGTTTTACTCTAAAAGGCTGCAAAGGCAAGGGTGGTCAATGAGCTGGCCTGCTCCTCTCACCTACTTGGAGCAGAGAAAAGACAGGTGATTCCTCCCCCAATATCTCAAAGTTTGAGACGCTCCTAATGGTGAAACTGGGAGGTGCTGAAATGTTCCCTCCAGCAAAAGGGATCTTCTCACAAATCAACCTGAAAGAAAAGAGGAGGCAACAGGTAATTTTAGAAGAGCTTTTGTTGGGTTCCCTAAAATAACTACAGAAAATTAAATCCATACTTGGTATGGATGGTAGCAGAATACTATTTCATAGGACATAAGATCTGGTGTGGTACAAAGGCCATTAGCTGAACATGCTTTTAGCTCAACAGGTGGATTTCCAAGGCCTCCAAGCCTCACTTTCTCCATCTGTAAAATATTAGTGCTTTCTGAGGTCATTACCTCCTTTATTATTTTCTATTTATTTTTTGTAAATACTTATAACATCTATCATTACTTCTTGCTGTGGGAAATCAATGGGGGGCAGAGAAAAAAAATCACTTATCATTTAATTATTCTTACCTGGGTGAAAAGGGAGAGGCTCTTCAAAAACAGAACGGGGTGAGAGCATGGGCAGAGGAAAAACAAAAACAAACAAACAAAAAACAGAACCAGGATCCTCTGGGAGGAAAGCTAACTTGTTTAGAAATGTGTTGATAATTGCTTAGTAATCAGCCTCAAACGTCCTTGAAAATTAACCACTATGATGTAGAGAACATTAGGGGTAACTTATACATTTCAGTTTCTGGCAAGGCCCCTTCCTCCTATGCATAGGAAAAATTGCTTCTTTAACCAAGGTCAGGTTAAATTGAGTGGACACAGATAACTCTGCATTTGGCTGCAAGCCACTTAGAGCTTAATAACCATCGCATTTCGTTCTGTGAACTTGTGTGGCTCGGGTTGGTTTCACATTTCTTTATAAGCTCCCTCTCTGCAAATGCCTTTCCTCACAAAGAGCATTTCTAAAGGTTGAATGTAGTGATTAGTGACACATACACATTTAATCTTCCTCAGTCTTTCCCGTCTGTGGCTCCTCTTCATGCTTCTAGTCCTCAGAGTTTTATGCCTGTATCAAGGAAATGTTTTCATCTGTCTCACTGCTATTTTCTTTTCAGTCTTATAAATCCTTAAAGAAATGTAGTGTGAGTGAATTTAGTGAGAGGCAGGACGGATGGCTCCAGAGAATGAATTCTCTTCATCTGAAGAACAGTCTCTATACACAGAGAAGCAAATAGCATCTTCCAATTCTGTCAATGAGATTATTAAGCATGTATAGAGCTTTTCTCCTTTTCACTCTAACTACTACAAGCAGTTTAATTAGTTGATTTTCACCCCAGAGTTGTAAAGATAGATGATTCAATTTATACAACCTTAGATTAAATGCACAATCTAGCCCAAGCTCTCTGCTAGAGAACCTCCATGCTAGGTTTGGAGTCAATGACCTGAGTTAACCTTTGGAGCCTGCAGTCTTTAAGCTGTGTGACTCAGTGAAAACCAGCTCGGGGTTCCAGGATCAATGTGAAAAAAAAAAAAAAAAAAAAAAAAAACAGAATGCACACTGTGATACCAGTATAGCATGCATTCTCAACAACAACGAGACACTATTCCCCAAGGAAGTGAAGATTGCTTCTTGTGGAGAGAAAATTTTTATTCTTTTTGTGTATAGGGCATAGGCTTGCATACTATAGAGAAACAGACATATTCAGTATATCTGCAGTATTAAAAATTTTATAGGAAAGGGAGACAATTAGGAAGAAAATGTCTAAAATTTGTCCTCAGCAGCAGGGATAAGAAAAAGTGTTGAGAAAACTGGCAGCAGAGAATAGGGTTGGAATGTCCATTAAGCACCCACTATTCCCAGCTCTCATGCTTCCATTATAAGCCACACATCAACCGTGTAAGGGAACCATATGTAGGTCTCTTTATTTAATAAGGGGCCTCGGGATATGGGGCAACTGAGATAATATGACCCATGTACAAAATACTTTTTAAATGATTAAGTCCTCTAAAAATATTAGGCAGTATTACAGGTACTGGTAATTTCTTAATAACATAGGGTGTCCATAAAGTTTGTGTACAATTTAAAATAGTGTATTTTACGGACATCCTGCATATATAACAGTTAGTAATTACTGAAAAACAGGCTACCTGAAAACTAGTGGCTTACAGCAATAACAGTTTCTTTTTTTTAACTTGATGTACATAAAGTATTTTTTATAATTTAATTTTTAAATTAAATATTTAAAATGTCATCTGAGAAAGGACAATGGCATTGTAAAACCCACTGTAAAGGAAGCTTAGGGAGAATATTTTATTTATTTTTTTTTATTTCTTAGATTTTTTAATTAAGTCTTTTGTACATAGATCTTAAATACATTTATGTCATTTTCCATGTGTTGATTATTTGTACAAAGCAATAACTATTTCTTTAGCTCACAATTCCGTTGGTCAGCAAATTAAGCTGGGTTCAGCTGAATGGTTCTGGTATTGGCTGGACTCTCTCTTGCATCTGCAGTAGGTTGCTGGTCACTTAGCTCTGTCCTACAGGTTGACTGGCTATTGACTGCAGTTGTGGGGCTGCCTGTCGTAGTTCAGTAGATCAGCCTAAGTTTGTTAGCCTAAGGTAGCAGCAGGGTTCCAAGAGGCCCAGCTGAAATGGTGAAGGCCTCTTGAGGTCTAGGCTTAGAACCAACACAGTCAATTCAGTCATAACATGTTTGTCCAGAGCAAGTCCCAAGGTCAACAGAATTTTAAGCAGTTGGAGAATGAACTACAATTCTTCATGGGAAAGCCACGGCATCATATTGCAAAGGGTAAAACCAAAGCTGAATAATTGTGGCCTTTGAGATAAATAATATTTTTCTATCATACTTGTGACCAAAAAAACACCTTTAAAACTTTACATTGTGATAGGACTCTTAATTATTACCATCCATTGGGTTTGATTTTTATAACCATGCAAGGAGTGTGTGAACAAGGGAGGGTTTGATTTTTAAAACCATGCATGGAGTGTGTGAGCAAGGGAGTTGACATCACATTCCCTATAGATGTACCATGAAATAGTGGCAAAACAAGCACTTGGTAAACAGTCTCATGAGAATTTGGAAGAGATGTGGTCCTTTTCCAAAGTTTCCTTTGAATGCCTTCCTTTTGAGGAAGACAGTCTAATGAACATGCTAACTAGCCTTTCATCTCAAAATCCCAAGTTCTATTCAAGGATTAAGTTAGGGCATTTGAAAGCCAAATGCCTGGAGACCATTATCTCAGCTTCTCACAGAATTGCCTGCCCTGAGTTATGGTTTAATGTCATACTCTCTGCCTTTACAGAGGGGTAGTATGTGAGTCACCTGAGAAGAGAGCATTTCTGTATTTTTATGAAACTCTGGTTGTAGATAAAGTGCTCTGAATGACTTTCTTTTTTCCTGAAATATGGGTATACATGGTAAATTTCTGCTTGGGTTAAATCCAGGAAGAATTATTTCTCCATAGATGAATTTGTGTATTTTCTATTATTGTGTAATTTAAAATGTTCCTCTTTATGGCTTCGAAAATATAAGCTATAGCTGCCAGAAAATAAACTAATTGTCCCTGTACTATAATCTTCTCAACTCAAGTGCCTGAAAGTGCCATTTCTATTTGCTTTCTTGCAAATGCCTTTTCAAATAACCTTACATGTTATTTTTCCCACTTGTTTTAACTACTAAATCACCTTAAGCCATTTCAGAAGAACTCAAAGGACATATTTAAAATATCTCTCTTTTTTTTTTAAGTGAATTAATGTCCTGGGGAGAAGTTTGCATAATTATAAGTTCAAGTTTGAAAGATTAGCCCTTCAGATGCTATTTTTATCACTGTATGTACAAAGACTATGTTAAGCTGCCTCCACACGGATGGGGCACCCGGGTTTGCTCTTTGGCCCTAGAAATTCCACTTTGCTGAACTGTAGTTATCTGCATGAAAGAGTCTTTCTACACAGTTGTACTTTTTTCTTATAACAATAGAAATCCTATTTTAGACACGGGAATATTATATTTACTAGAATTACCAATTATATGTAATGATGCACAATTTAGATAAAGACTTAAAGTGCTGTAACACTTACCTACTTTTAAATTGATTTCCCCTTTGATAATTTTCAACTTGGTCATAACTCCTAAAATGCATTCATTTTTTCTGATTGTTGATAGCTCAGTTACTCTTTCTGGCCAGCTCTTGATTTGAAGTCAGATCTGTTAAGCACCAAAAGGGTAGAGAGCTTATCTTTAGTGTCTCCACCAGTGCACCCAATAAATATTTGCTGAGTGATTGAATGAGTATTTGTTCTATGTCTTTCCCACTGCCAGGGAAATTCCTGGCAGTTAGTTGGCCACTCTGGCCACACGGTCAGTATAAATCCCATGCTCTTCAAATTGATTGCAAAAACTGAGTAAGACAAAGGCCATGAAGACCTATAGTGGACAGAGGTGGGAAAGAATCTTCTTCCTCTTCAGCTTCCTCTTCTTCCTCATCTCCGCCATCTTCCTTGTCATCATCACTCATGATCTCATTCTAAAAAGGGACTCAAGATATTGTCCTTGAGAGATGCTTTTGAACCAGTGCACAGGAATGTTCTTAATGTTCACTGACCAGAACATCTTACCAAGGAGGTCTTCTTCATTCAGGTCAACTCATCCTTAGCTGATTCAATGAAAGCCCAAGAATAATTCTTACTTTTGGATTGCCCTCAGTTCCATAGCTTCATTTAGTCACTTATGCCCTTTGGCTGAAAGAATGGGGAACATTTCTCCTTTATTGTCATATGCCATCCATGTCCTCCCATTACTAAGACAGTAATGACTGGGCGAAGCAGAGAGAGACACCCAAAGACAGATAGACAGAAGTACCTCAGTCTTGCATTTTTATATTACAATGATAAGCTGGTGGGCACTAAACTGTGGGATAGAAACAATCTCTAAAACAATAACAATAATAATAATGAAAGATATCTTTGTATGAAATAAAGCTATAGTAAGATACAAATGATAAAATCATAAGTAGGGAAATTATGGATAGTTTCAGGGGCTATATCTGAGACTGTGGAAAGAACACTTGATTTATTAGAGTTCTGAGTAGTAACCATGCATAACATTTAATAAGTTTCTTTCATTTGCAAACTCAAAGCTCAGTTCAAGTTCAAGGTGGCCTCTAAGATTTTATTCAAGTCCAAAATGCTGTGACTCTGCCTATAAATCTGTGAAAACAAAGGTAACATGGTTTGGGTCACCTGGTTTGAGATAGAATAAGTAGTTATAAATAGTTGTGGCACCAGTCACTCTGGAGTTTACTCTTACTTTGTTATTTTTAATGTGACATTTTATATATTTTTCCAGCTTCTGAAAGGGCCTCTATAGCTCTTGTTAAAAGGCATGAGCCAGAAGGAAGGGGCTTGCGTCTTAGGGACTCCCTCAGAGACTCTAGCAGAGCTAGTTCAAAAACTACATTTTAATATATCCACTAGTTTGGTGTTCAGTCCTAGCATTTATCTCTTTAAATTACAAATAACTGTGAAGGATTGTAGGAGATGTTGATTTATCAAAATAAGGCACAGATTTCAATTAAAAAATAGAAACTGAGCACATGTCACACCACCATGAAAAATGTTTATGCATTTCCTTTACACTAACCTGTGGGCTGCTCCTCAGTGATAGGAAAGAAACATGATTTTTTTTAACATTTTATCATCAGCCTAAAGGATGGAGGATTCCCAATATTTGTGGAAATGAACTGACTCTCTCTTATCTGTTTCCTAAGTAAAAGCCTATCTGAAAAATTAGGCCACTATGTTTATGTGAAAGAGGGGATAAAGAGAGGAAACAGAACAGATCTTTAATCCCATGAAGTTCTTTATCTTGAATTTTTTTTTCTCTCAAATGCATTTATAGAGGGAGAAGTTGTTGTTTTGTTGTTATAAAGCTAATAAAAAAATACCATGAAATCTTTAACAAATAATCACTTTACACCATACAGTTCATCAATAAAGCAGTAATGGAAAGCTGCATAATAAATTAAATATGAATGTAGTTGGAACAATGCTTCCAGGCATCAAGTACATGTCACATAAGAGCTGAGGCAGACAGGTGTAATATTTGTCGTATAAACAGCTACTATTGACAAGCAAGGAAGAAGGGAAGAAAACAATCAAGAAATGCCATTTTGATTTTTAAAGGAATGAAAAATAGTCTCTTTTCCCCTTTTGTTACTAATGCATCAGAACTGTGTTGGTTTTCAATAAAACAAACACTTATTAAGACAAATATTAGGCTGAACCATCACAAACCTCTATTTAGATGGATCAAAAAAATAGTTGGCATGCTCCATATGATTCAATCTAAAACTTTGTTTATAAGCAGTGCTGGGAGCTATGCAATTTCAAAGATGAATATGGTCTTCAGTATATTATCTCATTATATTCTATTTGGTTCCATTGAGACATGTGAGGAGACTCAACAAAAGATTTACAATGACATAGAAAAATATAAGTTGAGAAAAATCAGAGGTTCTAAAAGTGATATGGAAGATCAGAGAAAATTCAGATGATGCAGATCCTATGTTCTTTTTTTAATGTTTATTTTATTTTATTTTTTATTAATATTAATAATGCGATCATGGGGCACCATATACTGGTTTTATAAACAGTTTGACACATTTTCTTTTTTTTTTTTTTATTAAATCATAGCTATGTACATTGGTATGATCATGGGGCATCATACATTAGTTTCACAGACCGGTTGACACGTTTATATCACACTGGTTAACATAGCCTTCCTGGCAATTTCACAGTCATTGTGTTGA
>CAUYPK010007124.1:0-12969 GCA_963574355.1 Loris lydekkerianus | reverse complement strand
CAGGGTCAGACTTGGGAAACATTTTTAAACGCAAATGTGCTATAACTTTTTTTTCTTTTTCTTTTTTTTTTTTTTAAGTATAATTTCCATTTTATTTTTTCCCCAAAGGATAGTTATTCTTCAGTCCTCAAGAACTCAACTCCTTACATGGGCTTTGGTGGAGGTCTTGGGGCAGCACCCGCAGGTCTAAATCTGGGTGGAGGTGTTTGGTCTTTGCGGGCTTCCCGAGAACGGTTCCTGACTACCTTGCTGTGAATGGCACAACTCACACAGTAATGTAGCTTCACATAGAGCTTGGGAAGCACATAAGCGTCGAAGACACTCGCTTCAGAAATATCCCTCACAGCCGCGGCCTCCACTATGTTCCGAATGACGAACTTCTTTATAGCTTTGTCTTTGGGAACGCATCGGGCACAGTTCGTGCAGCGAATAGGTTGCACATGGCCACGACCCTTCTTGGCACGACCGTTGTTCCTTCTTTTCTTTGTCATCTTCGAAGCGAGGACGTGAAAGAGTATAACTTTTTTTTCTGCTGAAAAGTTTCACTTTATCAAAAACTATGAATCACTGTGTAGGCCAGGCACATTTTATTATTATTTTTTTGAGACATAGTTTTCACTTTGTTGCCTTTGGTAGAGTGCTGTGTCATCACAGTTCACAGCAACTTCAACCTCTTGGGCTTAAGCGATTCTCTTGCTTCAGCCTCCCAAGTAGCTGGGACTACAGGTGCCCGCCTGGCTATTTTTTTTTTTTTTTTTTTTGTAGTTGTTATTGTTGTTTGGCAGGCCCAGGCCAGGTGCAAACCCACCAGCCCCAGTGTATGTGGATGGCACCCTAGCCACTGAGCTACAGGTGCCGAGCTGGCCAGTCACATTTGAGATATGACCAAAGACCTCTGGGAATGACTTCATTTCTGAATATCACAGTAAATGGCTCCACGTGAGCAGAAACTGTGTCTTTTTGTTAGACACTGAATATCAGTACTTGGCACAGTGTGTAACTCAGAGCAGGCCCTTAACAAATATTTGGGGAAGGCAGGAAGGAAGGGAGGGAACTTCCCCCAACAGCATGTAAAAATTCAAGAAAGTATATGTACAGCAATCAACTCAGAGTCTGCCATAAATAACCCTTTGTGTTACCTTCTTAAAGGTGCACAGAGTTCCTACTGTGTAGGGGACAAGAGCACCAAGGTGAGACGGAGGTGTTGGCACAGCCTGGCACAGCCTCACAGGACCCCTGGCTGTGATTCCTTCAATCACCAGGTTATGGGCTTTCAATATCTGGATTACTTGGAACTGAGATGGTTAAAGCTGCAATCCCAGGGTTGTGCCATGTTCATCAAAAAGCAAAGTGAAAGCAGAAAATTGCTAGGTCACCACCTTTAGGTAAGACATGTCATCACTGGGCCATGGCTTCCTACCTAGAATACAAGAGGATCAGAACGAGAGGCTCCGAAAGACTTCAGGCCATCGTGAGCCATGATTTCAGACTCAGCCCTGGTCCTCCTTGTCCTGGGCACTAGAGAGAGAAGCTGGCTCGTGGCACAGGAGAGGGGCCTACATCAGGTGAGTAAGCAGGTGGTCAGCAGAAAAGACAGACCTTAGGGAGCCCGTGGTCAGGGACCACCTGCTCAGCTTTGCAAGTCACCCATGCAGCAAAACAGACCCCTCCCCCCCACCACATGCTAATGCTTTCTTTGGAATGGGATTATAGACAAAGCATGGACTTTGGAGTCTAATACATCTGGATCAGCACTTGGCACCTACAAACCTATGGCTTTCTGTGTGTTTGCAGGTTAAAAAGGGAGTATAGTGTGGTAGATAAGGGTACACCCTCTGGTGCCAGGTTTGCTTGGGTTCAGATACGAGTTCCTCTACCTGCTGGTTGTGTGACTCCAGATAAGTGCCTTAACTTCTCTGTGCCTCTGCTGATTCATCTGAAAAATGGGGATAATGAATAGACCTAGCTCACAGGATTATGAGGACTGAGATAACAGATGTAGACTCTTTGGAATAGCACCCAGCACTCTGCAAGGGCCATGGTGGGGGGGGGTTACATATAATAATTATTTTCTGTGTCACCTTGGTCAAGACACATGAACTGTTTGGGACTCAGCTTCTTTATCTGTAAAAGGAGACAATGAAATTGACACTGCCCATTGGTTAGCACTTGACATAAGGGACAAACTGTCTAAACATATGAACTAAGATGACAGTGGGGTCACTCTTCCTGGCTGCACTCTGAGCATCTTGAAGACAGTGAAGTGCAAGGGTTCAACATGTGGTTGCTGGATGAAGGTTGCCAGATTCTATAAATAAAAATACAGGATGCTCTATTAAATTTGAATTCAGAAAAAAAACATTTTTTTTTAGCATATGTCTCATGTAATATTTGAGACATCCTTATATACTAAAAAAAAAAAAAAAAAAAAATTGTTGCTTCTCTAAAATTCACATTTAACAGGGCATCCTGCTTTTTATCTGGAAACCCTATTCTGGAGGTGAACTTGCTATTTGTGTTCCGAGTCTTACTGGCTGTGCAAACTGGAGATAATAAATCAGCCTGGGCCGTGTTCTCTGAGCTTTGTTGCTCTTTCTCTGTGTGACCCTGGGGAGCTCTCAGCGTCTTTATGCCTCCCTTTTCTCACTGTCTCATATAGTTTGTATGGACCAGGAATCCCAGGAGTAGCTCAGTAGTAACACAGGTTTCTCAGGAGGTTGTGGTCAAGATGTTGGCCAGATCCGCAATCATCTGAAGGCTTGGCTGGGGTTGACAATCCCACCTCTGAGCTACCTCATTCTCAGTTGTTGGCAGGAGGCTGGGTTCCTCCCAGGTGGCCCCTCTCAGGCTGCTTGACTGTCTTCACAACCTGGTAGTTGGCCTCCCTCCAAATGTACTAGCAAGACCTATTCAGGGAAGTCACACACCAACACTTTGCCACGTTCTACTCCTTGAAAGCAAGTCACCGAGTACAGCTCACACTCCAGGGGAGGGAATCAGGCTCCACTTCATTTTTTTTTTTTTTTAAGTTTTCTGTTTGTTGCCCTTATATATATTTTTAAAACTTTATTCAAATTAATATCAGGGTAAAATATTTAGGTTACATTGTTCTCACTTCCAGGGTAAAGTACCATTTGTAGAAGAGCTCCTCACCCAGGGGGCATCCTACCCCCACCCCCTCCCACTTCCCTCTACCCCCCAAACTGTACTACAATAGTGTTTTATTGTTCTTAGGAACATGTAATTCTTTATATATTGATTTCATATTAGTATGGAGCACATTGGCTATTCATCTTTCCACTTTTGAAATACTTTACTAAGAAGAATATATTTCAACTCCATCCAGGTAAATGTAAAAGATGTAAAGTCTCCGTCTTTTTCTTTTTTTCTTTTTTTAGAGAGACAGAGTCTCACTTTATGGCCCTTTGGTAGAGTGCCATGGCATCACACAGCTCACAGCAACCTCCAGCTCCTGGGCTTAAGCAATTCTCTTGTCTCAGCCTCCCGAGTAGCTGGGACTACAGGCACCCGCCACAACGCCTGGCTATTTTTTTGTTGCAGTTTGGCCAGGGCTGGTTTTGAACCCGCCACCCTCGGCACGTGGGGCCGGTGCCCTACTCACTGAGCCACAGGCGCCACTCCAAGTCTCTGTCTTTTTAATGGCTGCATAATATTCCATTGTAGACATAGACCACAGTTTGTGGACTCATTTATGGGTTGATGGGCACTTGGCTTCCACATTGATGGACAAGTTGCTTCCATGACGTGGCAATTATGATTTGAGCCACACAAAGAAAAGATTCTTAATCAGAATACTACACCAACAAGATTATATATGTTTCCTTGATCCAGAAATGAGATTCATTTGTTCCAACCACCAATATCATTGCAGAATACTGCTATGAGTTTAGGCATAAAATCTAACACATGACTATAAGATAAAACACAGCAATGTAAAGACTACATTATTATTGATCATGATTATTTATGATTTGAATAATAAATGGAATATAATAAGTTTGTGACATTAATCATTATTATTTATACTCTAAGATAAATATATAATGATGGCTGCAAAAATAACAAAAATAAGAACTTTTTTTATTGTTGGGGATTCACTGAGTGTACAATAAACCAGGTTATACTGATTGCATTTATTAGGTAAAGTCCCTCTTATAACTGTGTCTTGCCCCCCAAAGGTGGAGAGCTGACATTACAGCATCCATATAAAAAAGAGGCCAAGCACCATTATCTGTACTAACATGATTTAAGTTTCTGTTTCTCTGAAAGCACTAGGATTCTTATAAATCACATGGTAGTTGTGTACTGTTAGGTTGTCTGGAGACCTTGTGACGACTTCCCGAGGCTCCTCCTGCATTTCACTGCCTATATTTACCCTGGAAAGAGTTACAATAAACGAGACGTGATCAGATTCCTGTCTTGTCTCCATTCTTTCGCGTCCCTTGTCCCTTCTCATTCTCACCCTCTCCTCCAGGTAACCCTGATCGACTGACCCGCGGGTCGGGTCATACAAGATACATTCCCCATCCTCCAGCTGATCACCACCAACTGGGGAAGGTAACCTCATAATTGAACAGTTTTCCCATCCCATTCCCTGAGGAATGAGGAAATGTGAAGAAGTAGATTGTCAACAGTGCCAGTGGTTTTGCAGATAAGCCAGAAGGGTAGGTTAGGTGATGACAAGAGGTTTTTAATGCCAAAGGAAGACGTTCACCTGGATTCCAGCGAGTCTCAGGACATCATTAACAGCTTTTAGGCCAGGGGTAGGACAAACAATGCGTGGTTAGTAACACTCTGCTACAGACAGCCCGCCAGGATATTTGGAGAAGGAAGTAACTAAAAGCTGTGCCAAAGTACAAAATTTCAACAAATGGAGTTTAAGATTTTATTGGTTTTTATTAGCAGTTTATGGACCCATCCCGTCTATAACATACTACAGAAAGGAGCGCCGATGGGCTGAGCAGAGGCGGTGGGGGTTATAGGCAGAAAAGGCTGAATAAAGAAGCAACAAGGACCAAAACCGGGTTGGTCATTTCAAAGTTATTTTCCTCTATATGTTAAAGCAAAGGGGACGTCTCCGTCATGTCAGCTCACATTAACCAGGCTCCTCTGATTGGCTGCTGTGAATCTCCTGTTCTTTAGAAAACTGGCCTGTTTCTAAGTTTGGCCCTGTGGCACCTGGAGCACTGATTCCATTCTGGTTTGGTCTGGTCAGGGGGGCCCAGCTCAGAAGCTCAGCTCAAAACAGTGACCGCCTATAAATTCTATTGAACAGCTAGAGAGCTAGTGTAATCCTCCAGAAAGAAAACCAGCAGGGCTTGAAACAGAAGAGCTGAGGGAATTCAGAAATGTGAAATAGCTGGCAGAACAGACCCCGGGGGGACAGGACGCAGAATGGATCAATGTAGCAAAAATAAGGCTTCGGATCCAGGTCCTGGGTTCAGCAGTGGTATTACGGGCAGAAAGTCTCTTTGACTTAGTGTAAATCTGTTCCAAAAGACCTAAGAATAAATGGTGTTCCCAAATTGAAACACCAGCCTAAAATGTGACTCCTATTTTGCCCAGTTGTTCATTAAACAAACACTTATTTGGTGCTTGCAATGTGCTAGGCCTTAGGAAGTCAGAAGTAATTAGATGAAGTGCAGGTCTCTTTGGAGTTCACCATCTCATTTCATGACTTACAGGTAATTACTGTGGTCTCCTTATCTCTAAAATGTAAACCCACCACTCCATCTCTGTGGCGGAGTCCTGAGGCTGTGCGGGCGGCACATGGCAAGGGGGTCGCGTGGGTCAGCTCAGGGCTCTGTTCCTCTCACAGCCTCACCAGTCCTGCTCTCCCAATAGCCCATTCTTCTACTAACAAACTGATCCACTGATCTCTAAGTGGATTCATCCACTCTCAAAGGCAAAGCCCTCGTGACCCATCAGCCCTCTCAAAGGCCCCACCTGTCATTACGGCCACATTAGGGATTCAGTTTTAACGTGAGTTTTGGAGGGGACAAAAAATTCAAACCAGGGAAGCAACCTTCATTAGATAAATGTATGCTCTTCTGACCTTTCACCAGCCACCGCTAGAGAGTCACTGATTTATTATGCTCCCCTTTCCAGCTGCATTGTCAGGAGAACACAGAACATCGTTTCAAGTGGTAGAATTTCAGATTTTGCAGAAGACTAAAAGCAATTGTCCTTTATAGCTCTGCTGAAAGTATAATTCTTAACTATTTCTCAGAGAGAATTCTGCATACCACCAGGCACACTCAGAGCCTGGGTGGGGGGCATGTTATCCTGGAGTGGCCATTTTACTTCACTAATTGGAGTAATTTATTCATTTGAAATAGCTTATATTAAAGCATACCAATATATTATACAGTAGGGTATAACTTTTGCACTAATATTTAATGTTAAATAGGAGACTAAAATAAATTTTGTGCAGGGGAGATTGGGGGCATGTGAAAGGATTTGGGGAGAGAGGAGAAAAAGGTAAACGTATCTCACTCCAGCTGTGGAGCCCTGGTGACCGGCCCAGCCAACCTGGTGCCTGCTGTGCCTTAGGACAAAAAGAGCAAGCAGGCCCACTCGGTGAGACCTGAAACTCAGACCATCTGGACATCAGTACAGTAAGTGGTGGAACCACACCTATGGTGCATCTTACAAGGGTACATGTGAAACTTACCAAATGTAGAATATAAATGTCTTAACACAATAACTAAGAGAATGCCAGGAAGGCTATGTTAACCAGTGTGATGAAAATATTTCAGATTGTCTAAAACCAGCACATTGTACCCCATGATTGAATTAATGTACACAGCTATGATTTAATAAAAAATAATAATGATGGTAATAAATTCTTTTTCATTTTCCCTGCATTTGCTTTCAGTGGAACTTAAATATGCTTCCTACATCTGAGCCTGTCAACACTCTGAAGCCAAAGATGGGGCGCTGGCCACAGTGAGTGTGCAGCAGCTGACACTGGTGTGTGTGCGCTTAAAACAATCATGAAGACTGACGTCATCAGATGCAGAGCATAACCAGCCCCCCACCACTACCCACTCATCACTGATGCGTCTATCTCCACCAAAATACCAGCAGCTTTTGGTCTTCCCCCACCTTGCGAGGCCTTTGAAGAATTCAACAGCCCAAATTCTTTGCCCTTCTGAGATGACAATGCAAATCCCAGACACAAAGTGAGCCATCGCCATAGTAACCACAGACAGAGCTAGACATGAGAATGGCTTTGGATCTTTAAAACTGGAATGAGAACACCTGGCCCAGACGGTGTGCCTTTCTGATGATAGGAATGATGGATTTAATATGGTACACATAAAGTTATCCAAATCAATAGTAGTTTTACTTTTCTTTAATCTAGAGATTTAGCTTTAGACTTTTCATAATCTTCCTGAAAGCTCATTGTGTTGTCAAAGATTATTCCAGATAAGAACCTAAATGATTTACCATGACCCAGAGAGGAGAGGCCAGGCACTGCTGATGTTTTCTTATCAGTGAGCCTCTCCTTTTTCCATTCTCACTTCAATTGTATCAAATTCCACATTTGTAAATCGACTTGTTTAACTTTGAATGGAAAAAATTGTTTCTCCTATAAAGACTTCTCCAACAATTTTAGCATAGAAACTGGTTTTAATAAAAACACATCCATGCACATGAAGTCTTCTCCCGGAAGGGTTATGATGACGTAGGGTAACCCTTGAAGAGAATAGCTTGGCTACTCTTCAAAGATCGTAGAATATGAAAGCTCCACATTTGGGGGACCTTCCCTTTTTTGTTAAAGAAATCAAGATCATAATGAATTTTAAGAATTAATCACATAAATCAATAGCAGCTAAGAAAAGAATCTAGAATTTTTATTTCGTAGAAACCTGAGTAATTATTATAATGGGAAATAAAGAAAACATCTATAAATCATACTAATTGTAATAGAACTTGCCCTCTCTTTCCCCTCCATTTCAACACCTCCTTTACATTTTCAAACCTGAAAATAAAATAAAATACTATTAATTTAATTATAGTCTAGAGACAGACTAGAAGAAATAATCTGGTGTACCTATGCCATTATAAATTACAGAAAGAGCACTTTTCATTAAACAATCCGCCTCCTGACTAGTCTCTTATGCTACTTATTCCCTTCATTTCTGGTGTTCCTCAACTTGCTACAATTTGGCTTTGCTTCCTATGACTTCAAAAGCTCTGAGACTCCCATCTCAGACTGAGTGCGGAGGACAGACGAGGCAGCCTCACCCTCAGAAAGCAGCCACACAGCCAAGCACCAGGTCAGACCCTGCACAAAACAAAGGGTCTCTTAACTGTCCACATGAACGAGAGCTTGTTCCCCGCAATGCCACGCATCTTATTTACCACGGAATTGTCCGTTTGGGCCAGAATAGCAGGAAAGCATTAAAGCTAGGAATGCAGGGGAGAATTTCACTTGAGGTGGGGCAGGAAATGAAGAGCTAGCAGGAGATGGCTTCTAACAAATTACATTTTTGTGGGCTGTCTCTCATCCAAAGAGATGAGGTAGGCAGTGCAAGATGTAATGATAAGGAAAGATGGAGAAATGGAGGGAACCCGAGGTTTCCACCTTTCATTCTGCTGCCTTGGCAGAGGCTTGAAGGAGCTGACCCAGCCTCCTCCTTCCCTGATTGACGGGCACGATCTCCAGTACTGTCACACTCCCTTCCAGTCCCCTGTCCGGTCACCGGCAGTCGGTCATTCTAAGGTACTTAATGTGTATCTAATGTATGTGTTCTTAGGAATGGATACTTTTGTACGCATATATTTTTCATTTTAATTGACATAAATTAAATAGTATTTAGCTTTCTATTTCATTCTAGTTTGCACTTTTTTCACTAAGCACCAGGATCTTAGGGATCATCCATGTTGCTATCTATACATGCATCTATCTGAGGCTCCTATATTCCCTGTGTGAATTTGCTGCCAATATTCCTCTGTTCAGCGTGGCCCTGCTGGCTGCTGTTCCCTTGCCTCTCTCCGCCCGTCATCTTCATCATCCTCGTCATCCCTGAGTGGCCCCTGCTCCAGGGACACCTTCACATGAGGGTAGAGGCCCACGCTGTACTGAGCAGACTGGTTTCTCCAAATAACTAGGCTCACTTCCAACCTCTGCTGGGAGGCTAATCTGGAGAGGTGCTTAAACTGCCTGGAAATCCAGAATTGGAAAAACAAAATGTGGGCAAAGGCCTCCCTGGGGAGCTTGACTAGTCCCCACCAGGTTCAGTGGATGGGGCCAGTCTCAGCCAGGAGTCTCAGCCCCAGTCCCTGACTTCACCTGCCCTGCCCCGACGGGGAACACACCAGCCTCCAGCTGCAGGAGGGAAGACCTGCGGGTGGGAGTGTCTGTCTGTCTGTGGACAGCTTCATAACTGTAAAATACTGAGATGCCTTTATGTTGCCGAATCTGATCAGACACCAACAATCAATTTCCAAGAAACAGCAACTCAGAGAAACAGAAGAAAACAAAAACTCACTGATGCATCAGCAAAATCCAGAATGTGGAAATTCCACAGGACAAATGAAAACTAAATTGCCAGAGGAAGGAAGAAAGGCTATAGAAATCAAAGATTAAAAGAGACTTCAGAAATGATCCCACCAGTTCCACAGTGCAGCCCTTGCTGAGATCAGAGTAAGCTGGTTGTAAAAATCACTCACAGGGTAGTTGGGGTGCTTTGAATACTGACTGAGGGGTATTGTTAAATTTTTAACATGTGGTAATGGTATTAAAATTATGTTTCCTAAAAAATAATGTTTATATCTTAGAAATATACACTGAAATATTATTGAATGATACAATATGATTTGTGGAATTTGCTTCAATAAAGTCAAGGAGGGGAGGAGGGAATAGAGATGAAACAAGATTGGCTGCGAGTTGGTCCCTGATGGAGCAGGAACGTGGGACATTGGCACTAATGAGACTATTCTCTCTGGTTTTATATACACTGTGGAACCACCACCACCCTACACTGACCACCTCCTTAAGTTGACCCAATTTTCATAGACCAGGCAAACACTACCTGTACATATCAGTACAGTAGGCCTAGGTCCTTATGTTAACCACCTCCATCTGTTGACCAGTTCGTTTAGTCCCTTAGGTGGTCAACTTACAGGGGATCTGCTGCATTTGGAAATTTCCACAATTAAAATTTTAAAAATAAATATTAACTGGACACTTAGTATGTGCCAGGAATGGCCAAAAGATACTGTTTCTGTCCTCATGGAATTTAGAGTGTCTGATAGATAATAGTCTGACACAAATGCTCAAACACTTTCAATTGTCCTTTCTTTAAGGGAGTAGTCCTGAGGTCTGAGTGTCCTCACAGGGCCACCCATCAGCCATGAGTCAATCGTGGGTGCTGAGGCAAGGCCGGCGGAGAACAGGGACAAACCTGTCTCCCGCTCCAGCTTTTCTAGCTGTGAAATGTTGGGCTGGTTAACCCAACAGTTCTGGGGTTCAGTTTCCTCCTTTGAAGCTTGACAGTAAAATAGCATCTATCTTGTGAGTTGGCAGTGAGGATTAAACGAGGCAATATATATAAGGCGCTTAGCCCAGATGTAGTAATTGTTCAATAAAAGTTAACTGCCATTCTCGTATTAGGGCAGGAAGAAAGGTCAAGTTTCCAAGAGGACTTCTCTGAGGAGATGGCTTTTCAACTAGGACATTTTTTAAAAGGGCAATTAGCTAAGCAAAGGTACAGGGAAGGGGGACAAAGGGCACGTGAGGAGAAAGCAGAACCTTTCCAGAAAGTGGGAAAAGCCCTTTTGAGAGTCACTGAGTGGGCAGAGGGTCAGGAGGTGGGGGAGAGGCTGTTTACCTCCACTCCAGGCCTTTCAAGGCCACAGCAAAGACTCAAGATGCCACCAAATTTCCTCAATTCTGAGACACTGGGCACCCCCTCCCCTTTTCATCTTGAAAATCAGGATACGTGCTGCAATCCAGGGTGTCCTGGTAGCATTTTACTTCCTAGTGGTCCATAAAATAATGTGTGTCTTTCCAAAGGTAGAATGCTCAGTGCTATGCTCAGAACAATGGAAAGATAATGGTTGTAAGGGACAGAAAGGCAAATTTATGCTCCCAAAAGGTTGCTCTGGTTTTATTGTAAATGACAGATTGGAGGGGCTATGTCTTACTTGAATGCAATGTCAAGGGGCAGTGGTTTACTCACGGAATCATTAGAAGAATTGGAAAAGCAGCTTCAAGGCTAAAATTACAGGAAAAATACCCAAAACTATCACAAAACTAGTGATGAGGAACCTGCTGCCACCACCAGTCAAAGCTCCTTCCACACCAGGAGCCTGACTTTGCACTAACTGCCACCCCAGAGAACAGGGTGCCTCAGTCACGACCCTGGACGGCCAAGTGCCTTCTACCTGGATCCGTGCTCACCAGCTGCCCATTTCTGAGTCTAGCTGTCACGTGAGCAAGGATAAAGGAAACTGCAGAAAGTTTTCTGCAGGTGTGGGACACACAGCCTGGGAAGTTTCCAAATGCAGCAGGAAATGTGGTGACCTCTGGCAGGTGACTGACAAGTGTGGAGAAGGAAGCCGAGGCGGGGGAGTTCTGCAGGGACTGGGTTGTGACCAACCTTTTACAACCAAAGCAGAGGGGTGAGAAGCATCCAGACCCCAAAGCAAAGAAGTAGAAATGAGTTCAGCAACCCCATCCTGTTATCAGTTAAGAGAACCCAGGGACAGGCACATTTTAACTACATCATTTCAAAAACCAAAGATCCCACACATATTAAAAAACCACAAAGACAAAATTGCATCAAAATCAAGTCAGAATCCAACGGAGAATGCATGGTAACCCCTCACATATATGACACTGAGTGAAAAGATGTTCCAATAATCACTAATCTGCTAACCTTGTAAGTCAGATAAACGACATTATCTTAGCCTCCTCCCTCTTTTCCTTCCACCTTCCTTCCTTCTAGCCAAGTTTGCACACTAGACTGGAGAAAAAAAAGTAGAATTTGCGCATACAAACAAATGCAATGTCTATAGATACTTGAGCAACTTCATTTTTTGAGCCAAAAGTTTTTCACATGTTAAGTAGGGATGTTATTTACATCCAAATAGGTATATATTAAGACAGTGTCTGAAAAAAAGCAACTCTGAATCCAGAATGAGCTTTAATTTAAACCTCCCCTTACCAGCTAGGTGACCTTGAGCAAATCATTAATCCTTAGGGAGCATCAGTCAAACTGTAATAAAACCACTTTGGTTGGTTGGTTGGTTGTGAAGGTCAGCAGGAACTTTTGAAAAGTGCCAGGAATGTGATGGGTTCTCAGGATGCAGAAGTTACAACAATTGGTTATGGACACTATTATTATTATTATTTCTATAAAGATTTAAATTTTTTGAACAAAAATAGATGATATAGGTCTTGATTTTTAAATTTTCACATTTTACCATTTTATTAAAGATGTTGTTGCATTAATGTTTATGTCAAATTCCTTCTTTTGATCTCAGCAGACATAGAAATAGCACACAGGTTAACGTTCTGGTCTGATCATAACATTGCCTTTGACTATTAAACTTGACCTCATTCTTCCACTTGCTTCTGAGTGAACATTTTCTATGTACATGTATATTTATTTACCTAGAAGAATAAACTTGTATCAGCTGGCATATACAAAGTCGGTCAGCTCTTGAGAATATAATAATATGAATGTAAGGAAAGGATATTTGTCATCTGCTCCACACATCCCGCCTTCTGTCCTGGGTAGATGGAAGAAGTGTTCCTGCTCCTGGGGACCCCCGTTCCCGCAGGTTCTTCTCCCCTCCCCTCTTTGCCTCCGACCTTCTAACCCTTGGCGGGCGCGCCCCCCGCCCCCCCCCACCCCCCCCCCCCCCCCCACAAACAAAAACAAAAAAACCAAAACAAAAAACAAAAAAAAAAAAAAAAAAAAAAAAAAAAAA
>CAUYPK010007123.1:0-47276 GCA_963574355.1 Loris lydekkerianus | reverse complement strand
TGTCTTAGGTTGCCTGCTCTTGCAGTTTCAGTCTTACCCGTCATGGGGATACAAACATCAATGGTTTGGTCCCTGTCTTAGGTTGACTGAACGCAGAGTGATCTTACCCGTCTTTGGGTAGTATGAATGTAATCCACCGTGCAGCCTCTCCATATCCTGTCTTAGGTTGTCCCCGCTTTGGGAATCTTACCCGTCATTGGTGCTATGGAGGGCGGTGAAGAATAATAGTTAGATTCTTGGTTAATGAGCCGGTGATTTTGGACCTCGACCTGATTTAACTGCCTCTAACCTTTCTTAAGGATACAGGACCCAAAGGTGAAGGGTAAATAGGGGTAGCAGGGGAAGAAGGTAGGGTGAAAAACCACGTAGGCCCGTCCACAGGGGATTTTCTAGAATTTCTTTTCTTCTCTTTTCTAGATCTTTTTGGAATGTTTTGATCTTGTTTTGCACGATCTCAGATCTGTTGGCATAAAAGTAGCACTTCTCCTGTAAAAATAAACAGATGCCTCCCTTTTTGGCAGTTAATAGGACTAACCCCTTCTTGTTGGGGCAAGTATTTAAAATTTAAAAACAAAACAAAACAAAACAAAAAAAACCATTTGGGTTTTGGCAATGGTCCTTGTTCTTAAAGAATTTCTAAGTGAACGCTGAAACCTCCAATCAGAAACCTAATTAGGTAATTAGTTTTAACTGGATTACGTTAAACTTAAGAATAGAATGATGGATATGTGTTGACCGTGGACAAGGGGAGGGAGGCCGCAGAAGCTGGAAGTCCCCAGGACAGCCTGAAGGAGCACAGAATTTAGCAGAGGGCTCTTGGGCCAAGAGTGGCAGCTTGGGAACAATTAGGAAGGAACAGCTACAGGGTTTGTAAGTATGGAAAAAAAGTAGTGATGATGGGAAATAATTCCTAAGGAAATGTATCTACCAATTAGACCTCTCACCTGCTGTCTGTTTTTTAAGTTGCTGAAAAAACAACTTGGTTTTGCCTAGAAATATGCTAAAGGAAAGTAAATCTTTAATTCTGACAGCTGTCATCAGAAGCTGTTGGTTAACATTATTTATTTGCAGAGATTCTTTTTTGAGGCTGACATGCTAAAATCTTAAGTAATCCAAGTCTGTGAAAATACTTTGTGGAAGTACATAAGGCTGTGTCTTTGCAGGGAAACACATATGAACACTCCTTTGCTAGGCTAAGGGGAGCTGGGTCTTTAAATTGAATGAAGTAGCACTTCCTCCTACAGATTGGGTACTTAGTTATTGAAAACTGAGGTTCTCCTTCCTTCTGCGTAACTTTACTAGCATTATAGACTTTTAGGGCATAAAGGGAATTTCTTTATCCGTCCGAAGTCTTTCATTTATAAACAAAAATTAATCAGTTTAGAGGGAAATAAAAATGGGAAGGAAAATGAACAGTGGTCCCAAGTCCGTGTTAATAACCATTAGTACATTATCTTATTTAATCGGCCCTGACAGCTATTATTCCTTTTTCACAGATGGGGAAACAGATACTCAGAGAAGTTAAGCCACTTGCCCAGGGAAGCACAGCGAGAGAGTCAGAGATGGTTTTATATGTAAGTCTTGGGTGGCAGAGTTAAGTCCACTCAGCTAGTTAAAGAGAATGAACGAGGACCCAGGGGCCTTTGCTCCTCTAAAGAGGGACTTTGCTGATACACTCTACTACCTAGAAAAATTTGAACTTGTATGGTAATTGTAAAAAAAGGTTAGCGCAGAATTCCTTTTCTTAATTTTTAAGAAGTGAAGATAATTTTCCTTGGGGCTGTAATTTCAAAATCCCTCTCCTTCCTCCCTTTTTAAAAAAGTTTGGTTCTTTCTGCAAAGGTAATTGAGCTTTCAGACGCCCTCACGAACTTTACTTTAATATCTAGTTGCTCTTCCGCATCTGTTTTGTTCAGATGATAAGTATCAACTGTGGTTATCCTGATTAATGTTTTACATATTTCCCCAGGCATTCATGGAGATTGACTAAAATATAAGTTACTTTTAGCCTCAGAAAACTTCTGATTGGCATTTAGAAACATGCATAAAATATACCCCTTGGTAAGCAGTGCTCCAACTTATAATTTTCTTCCTTTTAAGGGAGTAGGGAGAAAAAAAAAGATGTTTTCAAGGGAGATTTTGGTTACCGTAAAGAGAGACTATGGTTTGAAACCATTATTTTCCATTTCGCTTTTACTTTGCATGGGAAAAATTAAAAAAAATGGATGTGTTGAGGTGTTTTTAACATGATGAGCTGGGACAGAATGCACCATCAGCGCTTTTCTCTTCCTCACCTCAAAGCAAAAATATCACCGTATCTTAAATTGCCTTGGGTCAGAACTCTATTTATTGAATTATTCAATAGTTTGAACTCGTAGAATTAGAGGATTCATTAGATTGAAGGTCAGAAGTTAAGTTAAAAACATTTCCTTATAGTTATGATGTGACTCACAATGTTGACAGATTCCAGAGAGGGGACAGGAACTGAGCGATGTGTGGTCTTAATGAGCTAGAAACAGTCACTGGTCTGGCCATTCAGCCCCCAACCATTCGGGAGTGCCTGGAATTCAAATCACTGAGGTCTGTGTTCAGAACTGCAGGCAAGTATGTGCTGGGTCAGATGCCCACTGGTCCTTCCCCCAAATATTTAGATGACAGTGCAAATTATCCTATTGATTTATTTTTATTTTCTTGATTTTCCTCACATTCCATGGGGGTGGAGGAAGAAGCCGGATCTCATAATTTGAAGAGGCAGAACTGGAAAAGTTGCTCTGTAAGTGATCTTTAAGTTACTTGTTGGAAGAGCCTGTGGTTTGAAGTCGTAAGTGGAAAATATATCAAGAGGATTTCTCATTAGACGTAATGGCAAAAGAACGGGTAATGATGATACAGTGCATAGGCAGAGTGCCAAGGTCTCCTGGGCAATAAAATATTTACCTACCTTCTTCCTAATTCGTTTGTATATGGAGAGTACTTAGCCTTGAGTGTCACCGTTTTAGAACGGTGGAAATGCTTTTCAGAATATGACCCTAAGGACTCTTGATACCCATCTCGCCACTGTACCCCACCTCCCCTTCCCGTTCAGCAGCTCACCTGGAAAGTTGGGTTTGGGGACCTTCTCTTACCCTTTATCCTCTAGTGCCATCCCCCAAATTAATTTTCTTGCTATCTCTTGAAGCTCATTTTTTTTTTAAGTGCATTGTTACTGGTTTGTGCACATCAGAAATAATTGATGGTGAAATCACCCGAGGGATCAGATGTGCACTTGCTGGCTGTGGCCCCCGTCCCCTCCACTAAGCCTCTTTCTCCCCAAGTGTTTGATGACATCTTGTTGGGCTGGAGTTTAAGCTCAGCTGCCAGAGAGGGGTGAGGTCACTCAGCGTCATTATGACACTTCTGTCTTCCTGGAGCAGTTCATCTTCTGGGCTTCAGTTATATTACCCTGCCCGGCTTTTCCTCTCACCTCACTGGCTGGTCTTCTATCATCTTTCTTGACCCTCCTACCAATCTATGAATACTGGGAGTGCTTCCCGCGTGAACTTGGGTCCTCTGTCTCTGTCTGCCTTGCCCCCTGCCATCTCTAATGATCTCACCTAGTCCGTCAGTTTTAAATACTGTCTATAGGCTCATTAATCTTAAATTTTATATCCACCTGGACTCCCACTCAGGTGTCTGTGGGACATGGATGAAGAAAACTGGTGTTTTCCTCACCACACCTCTAAACCTGTTTATTCTAGTCTCCACAGGGCACCACCATCCATCCACTTTCTTAAACCCCAAATCTAGCTGCCCTTGATTCCTTCCTTTCCCTCATTTTTCACACCCAATCCATTAGCAAATCCTGCTTTACTTCCAAGCAGAAGTGGACCAGACCACTTCTCATCATCTCTGTTGTCACAGCTTCCGTCTGCACCGTCACAATCTCTCTCCCTCGCACTCCTCTGCCACAGCCTCAAAACCCTGCCTTGAACTCGCACTCTGCCAGGCTGCTGTCCAGCTGCACCAGAGGGCTGCCCAGGCTGCCCACCACCTTGAACCTTAGCTCCTCCCAGCGGCTTCCTGTGGAGACCAGTGTGGCACGGAACTCCTTGCCACAGTGTGAAGGTCCTGCATCCAGTGCTCTGATTCCATCTTTCTCCAGTGAGTCCCTGGTTCTCAGGGCAGTGCTGGCCTCCTCTCTGAACCGCAACCTTCCTGAATGTCCCGGCTGCCCTTCTGCTTTCTCCCTCTGCCTCCCTTCTGCGGCTGTGTCCTCAGTCCTGGTGACCTCCCTGGGCAGCCCTTCCTGAACACTCAGCTGACTCAGTTTCTCCTCTGTCTCCAGGGCAATCCTCTCTCCTTTTCTTCACAGTACATTTTAGTACAAGCAGTCCCAGGTTACGGGTGACCCGACTTACAGCATTCCATATTTACAAACAGGCTGATTTGTAATTCAATAATTAAATTAATAATTTGGGAGCTAGCTTCTTCCATGCATGCACACACCCCCGCATGGTGTAAACAGCTCACTGGCAATGCTGGCCTTGTATAGATGTCACTTATGCACAGTATATAACTTTCATCTTAAATTTTAAGATCAGTTTTGTGAGTCTATGTTTACGATTATGACAGTGCCTACAAAGTCTACTGCAAGTCCAGGTGATCCTGCAACAAAGAGAAAAATGATTATCATGGAAATGAAAGTGGAAATAATTAAGTGTTCAGAGAAAGGCCAGACACCATCAGTCCCTGGGAGAGCGTTAGCCTTCCGTCACTTGACCATCAGAACAATTACAAAGGATAAAGTGAGGGTAATGGAACATGTGAAGGGCTGTGCTTCAACGAAAGCATCAGTTATTACTAAGCATATAGTGGATTAATTGCTGGAATGGAAAGGTTACTATTGATTTGGTGAGCACATCAGCATAAGCGCAACATTCCTATTAGCCTGGTGCAGATGCAACATTAGGCGAGTGTTAACCTGTCATAGTCTTTTTTGAAATTTCTCCTATTTCTTATCTAAACTTTTTGTATGAGTTGTTTTGTATTGTTTGCTCTTTTGCACAAGAATTTCTGTAACTTATTACGGTTTAGGAGTGTTACTGTTATGATCACAGTTTCACCCTGTGTTACCATGACCCTATGTGAGTCACTATCGTGTTGTTATTATTACTGGACATGCACCGTTCATCAGGCATCCAGGTTACATACGGTGCGAGCTAAAGATGTTCTCAGAAACGTAGCTCATCCATAACCTGGGGACTGCCTGTAGGTCAAGTGTCCTGTGTTCTCATGTTCTACCTCTGTCTCCGGCCACAAAGACTTAAGCCCCTGGAGGGCAGACAGTCTGTCCGTTTGGCTCCCTGCTCCGCCCCCACGGCCCCAGACAGTTTGGCACACCGTAGCTGCTCAGCTAACACCGGTTGACTGACTGGCCCTGGACGCTCCCGCTTTGCCTCTTCCTTTCTGTGCCTCCTTTGATTTACCTTTTAAAGAGAGAGGCAGCACCTTCCTTTGCTATGCTGACCTGAGTAAATTGGGTCTGCCCCGTTCGGCTGCCGAAGCCAGCTTGCCAAATCCCATTCGTCTTTTAAATGTAGCTTTGCTTTTTCTGCCTTCCTCTCGATACTCATTTTGGAAGGGGATTTATTTTATGTTGCAAAGCTGTTGTCCCGTTTTTCAACCCGTGTGTGACAACTCTTAGATGAGACCAGACCCATTCCTTTCACTTCTTCCTTGGGTTGGGAGTGGTTGCTGTGAGATGATCGCGTCTTTTTCATTATGTGACCATATGAGAATTTATACCAAATTTCCCAAGCAGTCATGGTCCTCCATCTCACTTCTCTGGGATTGCAGAAGGAAAAATACCTGGTTTCCTCATCAAACAGCTCTCTCTCTCTCTTTTAAAATTAGATTGTTATTTTTTTCATTTTTTAAAAATTCCAAAATACTACAGAAGTACGTATGTTTTGGTTATATAATTTATTTTGTCACTTCAGGTCAAAATTATAAGTGTGCCCTTCACCCAGAATCCGTGCCTTCTATCTGTTAGGTGTGAATTAGTCCAACCCTTTTGCTCTCCCTCCGCCTACTTGATTCCTATTGAGTTTTAGTTCCCTCTGTGCAGTAAGTATTAACCCACTAGGTCCAATTTAGTTTTGAGTCCATGGGGTGTCTGTTTTTCCATTCCTGCAATACTTTACCTAGAAGAACGGTCTCAAGTTCCATCCGAGTTGTTGTGAAGATACTAGATCATGTTTTTATGGTTAAGTAGTATTCCACGGTATTATGTATATCACCTTTTATTAATCCACTCACTTATTTTTTTAATTAAATCATAGCTGTGCACATTAATGCAATTATGGGTACACTGTGCTGGTGTTATATACAGTTTGAAATACTTTCATCAAACTGGTCAACATAATCCGCTCACTTATCAATGGACATTTGAATTGTTTCCGCATCTTTGCAATTGTGAATTGTGTTGCTGTCAACATTGGAGTGCAAGTGTCTTTATGATGAAATGTCCTTTTTTCCCTTGAGTAAATACCCAGTAGTGGCAATGCCAGATCCCATGGCAGGTCTACTTTTGGTTCTTTGAGGGATCTGCACATTACTTTCCGTGGAGATCTTACTAGTTTGCAGCCCCACCAACAGGGTCCAAGTGTCCTTTTCTCTTCATCCACTTGTTGTTTGGGGACTTTTAGATAAGAGCCATTCTCATCGGACTTGTGTGGTATGTCATTGTGGTGAGGAGCTTTCTTTAGCTGATGTTGTTCTAAAGCCCTGCACGAATCACATGGAGGTGACAGTGGGAAGGAGTGGTGAAGCCTCTGCAAAGCACTGGAGGGGAAATTGGGCAAGGGGTTATAAATATTCACGTGCCCTGCTTTTTGGGGGGACACCTACCTGGCTGGAGGTCCCCAAGGAGAATAGTAATCTACCATGTAAGTCTGATAGGGTTATACCAAGTTCTGGTTAAGGATTCTCTGTTGTAGCATAACCTTTGCATTCCTATGGCAACAATAAAACTACTTTCTGAGGTCCTGATAAGTGTATGACATATTGTAAGTTACTGAGCTAAGGAGGTGACGGGTGGGTTGGGAGACAAGATGGTCAGAAAGATGAATGACGTGTGCATCGCGGGTTCAAGGAGATCCTAATTAGTATTATGAAAATAACTATAAAATCAGAGTTTGATTCAGAGCGGTAGAAACAAAGAAGAGAAATGAGTGAATATTTAAACGGGGGAATCACGTGTAGGTTGGAAGGAGAAGGGGAGGGAATGAAGAGAAAGCTGCATGGGTGAGAGGCCATCTCAGAAGGACGTGCGGCTTGCAGGGCAGCAACCTGGAGAAATGTGCCCCACATAACTGAGATGGTAAGGGAGGGGATCCTCAGGACCTGTCACTTCTGTTCTTGTCTAAGACTTAAGTACGGCCAAGGAAGCCTGCTAGACCCTTTGCAAAATTAAGATCTGTTGAGCCAAATACAGTTTTCATCTGTAAACCCGCTGTCCAGCTGACAGGAGGAGTCTGGCCATGATCCTTGCCCAGTATTGTGTCATCAGCAGGAAATCTGGGGGAGGCCTAACCCCGGGCCCCAGAGGATTGAGTTTTTCCAGGGCAGATTTTCTTACAGCACATTCAAATTGTTTGCCATTGCTGAGTATGCCCTGCACCACAGCTTATCTCCTATTTCTCTTTAAATTGATTCTTTCTTTCACTTGAATAAATCTAATCCTATCCTAAACAGTTCTGTCTGTGAAATAATGAGTTTGATGTACCAATGATAGGTTTTCCCAAATTATATACCCCCTTGCATTCATCTCATGTGTTTTATATGAGTGATACCGTAACTCCTTATAGAGAACTTTCATCTTCCACCTTTAACGTATTTTTAGCTTTTGGGGAAAAGTAAAATTACTTCTTCACCGTCCTTACAGCAGCTCTATTCAGTTCTTCACTTCATTTCCCCCCCCCCCCCCCAATGCCTGCCCCCTTTCGATTCTGTAACATTTTGAGCCTGCAGGGATGGTGGAGGACATGATTAAAAAGATCTTGGATATTTTAGGATTTGAAGTTCAATGAAAGGAAATTACTGACACACCAAATTGCCATTTAATGGGAGATGGCGATATCGATCTGGTAATGTTTCCTGCGGTCCTAGTTGTAATAACTGTATAATATCATACACTTT
This sequence comes from Loris lydekkerianus, assembly GCA_963574355.1. Classification (NCBI taxonomy): domain Eukaryota; kingdom Metazoa; phylum Chordata; class Mammalia; order Primates; family Lorisidae; genus Loris; species Loris lydekkerianus. Next base: position 39,098 of record CAUYPK010007123.1, on the reverse strand, counting down.
ATCAAAATAATTTAAAAGCTGGCAAATGAAGTTGTTATGGAGCCTCGGAGTAAAATGAAATGAAAGTCAGAGGGTCTAGAAGGTGGTGAGGGAAGAAGAACAGAAAGGCCTACAGCACTTAAATTAGAGGGACCCTGTGCAGCTCTGTCGTCAGAAGAGATTTTTTTTTGTAGTTTTTGGCCGGGGCTGGGTTTGAACTTGCCACCTTTGCTGTATGGGGCTGGTGCCTTACTCCTTTGAGCCACAGGTGCCACCCCCAGAAGAGATTTTTTTTTCCCAGAATAGATTTTTGAGGATTAAGTTAATGTCCACATGGGGCTCTCTGAGTCCCCGGACCCTGCCGCTCTATAGGGTGTACAACATGATGACATTATCCCCTCCTTTACCCATTCTTCTTCTGAGCTGATGCAAGTTATCATGTAAACTTGCTTGATTTATAGAAGATGATTATGTTTATTAGAACATTTCCTATATAATAAACCGACTTTATGAGGGTTCTGTTATCAGCGGGTTGCAAGTTTAATGCAGAGTTCAACACATTGGTTTTTATAGCCCGTAATGAAATGTCTGCTGTTACCAAAATTTTAATGAAAATTATGATGGTATTTCTCAGCTTCCTTATTAAAAAATCAGGTCTTAATATTTCTGAAACTTTCATTATTACTTTAATCAGTTAGTGCCCTCATTATCCTTCTTGAGCACTGAAGTTCTTGAATTTCAAATTTCCTCCAGTGCTCTTCCTTCAGCGTTTTCTTCACGTGCATAATCTACAAGATGACAAAAGAGAAATGACCGAGCATAATTAAGGGAATTTTCTCTCTTCTTTTGGAAAGTAAGCACCTATTCTTCTTATTACTGTAATAATACTCTAAAAGCTTTCTTAATTTGTTCTTCAATTAAATATTTCTAATAACACGGGGAGTCAGTAATATCTGATTTTCTGTGAGTGGTAAAGGGTATTTTTCTAAGAAATTACATAGTAAAATATGATTTAGAGACCCAGGTTTTTGAGCATGTTAGAAACATTAATTATGCACTTCAGGTTTATTTTCACATCTTCTCTTGAAGGAATGTAATAGGTCAACTGTAAAGAATTTTAAAGTAATTAACCTATGTGGGATGTCTTCTGCTACAAAAGAAATTTTGACCAGGAGTATACGTATGTTTTTAAGGTTTTCTATCATATTTCTTTACTTTTTTGCCAGTATAAGGACAGGACTAGAATATATTGCTGTTAATATCATTTTGATATTTTCATTTTACCCTTTAACCCAGAGGAAAACAGAACACGAACTCCTGGCCTTTCCTGTGACTCTGTGGGCACCCACACTTGTCCAGACTTTTCTTCTCTGCTCATTTTGCAGTGCTGGATGCTTCATAAACAACTTCTCTCATGTGTTGGATTCTCCTTCATTCCTATGGAAGAATAGCAGCTTTGTAAGTGGATTGTTAGGAGACATTTTTTAAACAAGGGCCCATGTGCACACGTCCACAGTGGCTGCTTCCGTGTGTTAGGTATTTAATGCGACTTGACTAAACACAGCAGCAACAGCAGGGAGCTTCTTTTTCAGTGTGTGCGTGAGCTCTAACCTGTTGGTCCTGCAGTTTTCCCAGGTACCATCTCTCCATCGCCCCATTGGGGGGCTGAAATCCTAGGCCAGACCCTCACCTCTTCATCTCACACTGGGTTAGGGACATAGTCCTCTGCTCATACTTTTTAAAAAAATTATTTGTGCTTTTTTTTTTTTTTTTTTAAATTAAGTCATTGGTACATAGATCATGAATACATTTATGCCATTATGGGATTCAATGTGTTGATTATTTGTACAAGGTGGAGTGCTTCCATCCTACTAATCAACATAGCCTTCACCTCATTTACCCGATTTGTAGAACACAAATGTCTCCCCAGACTTTTATGGCTGTTTTCTTCCAAGCAATCCGTCCATGTTGCCAGAGTAATTTCCCCCATTCATCCACTTTCAACATTTAATTCCCTCTCCAGGCCAAATCCAAACTCCTGTGTCTGGATTTCACATTCTGGCCTCAATCTCTGTATTCAACTCCGTTTTTCTCTAAATGCCAACAGGCCCCCTTTGTTCACCTCTGGTTCTGTTGATCAACAAACAAACATGTCATGCTTCTTCTTATTTCCATGACATAAGTTATGACACATTTCTCCCAGCCTTTCTGGAACCTGTTTCCTTACTTTCTGTCATTTTTATCCAAAAACCTACCTATCAAAGGTCGTTTTGATTTTTTCCTTTATCATGTGCCCAGACTCATTACTTTTCCTCATTTCTAAAAACCACACTGAAGTCTATACCACCAGCTTATCATGAAACTCCCAATTGATTGGTTTACTGTTCAGAAGCACATAAGCTGTGTAAAATAAGAAACAACTCTAAGTGTTTGATGACAATGTTTTTTTATCTAACTTATGTATGTTTATGGTTGTTAATTATAAACATTTATTTTTCATAATTCCAGCTTTCCAGTGCCTTGCGAAACCTATAAAATGAAGATGTTGGATTAGGGATCTGATCTTTAGCGAGTTTTTATGATTAAGATACGAATAAATTTTAAGACTCGGTGCCTGTAGCTCAGCGGCTAGGGCACCAGTCACATACACTAGAGCTGGCGGGTTCGAATCCAGCCCGGGCCTGCCAAACGACAATGACAACTACAACAACAAAAAAAATAGCTGGGCATTGTGGCAGGCACCTGTAATCCCAGCTACTTGGGAGGCTGAGGCAAGAGAATCGCTTAAGCCCAGGAGTTGGAGGTTGCTGTGAGCTGTGATGCCACAGCACTGTACTCAGGGCGACAGCTTGAGACTGTCTCAAAAAGAAAAAAAAAAAAAGAATACATTTTTAGGGGTGTGCAGTTAAACTTATGTTTATGATGTTGTATGTACCTGATCTGTGCAGTGAACTATGTGGGCTGCAAGGTACAGATGAACCCCCAGCCAGCAGAGAATGCCTGAGTAGGAGGTGGAGGGAGAAGCAGCCTGGGTCCTTCTCAGACAGCAGAGAAACTGTTGCTGGGTGTCCATCCAGAAGAACAAAAATCATTTTACCACAGAGATATTTGCACCAGAATGTTTTTTGCAGCTCAGGTCATCATTGCCAACTCGTGGACGCAACCAGGTGCCCATCAGTCCATGAGTAGATTAGCAAACTGCGCCATTCATACACCATGGAGCACGATTCAGCCATAAGAAAAGACGGAGAGTTTACCTCTTACAGCTCACCTGGATGGAGTTGAAACGCATTCCTCTTAGTAAAGTGAAGAATGGAAAGAAAAAATCCAACGTTCTCAATTGTAACGTAAAACCAATATGTAGACAACTACATAACTACATACCCTCACGAATGATGAAACGCAAGATAGTCTATCAAGGAGCAGGACAGGGAAGAAAGAGAGGACGGACCTCACCTAGATGCAAAATGGGAGCGCGTTCAGCACACCCCGGGTAGAGGGCTCAATTCCAACCTTATTTTATAATTGAGAATAATGTAGCCTAAACATATGTCTCTTATATTAATTTGAAATTAAAAAATAATACAAACCTAAGTAAATAAAAGAAAAACTAGCCGGGAGTGGTGTCAGGCACCTGTAGTCCCTGCTATTCTGGAGGCTGAGGCAAGAGGACCCAGTTGAACCTGAGAGTTGGAGGTTGCTGTGAGCTGTGACGTCACAGCACTCCACCTGGGGCGGCAGAGTGACTCTGTCTCAAGAAAAAAAAAAAAAGGATTTTGACTTTGGTATAGATGCTTGCTCATGTCTGTGCTTAGTTACAACAGTTCTTCTCACACAACTAGGCATATATTTACACGTTCTGTACCGTTAGAGTTTTTTCGGCTTCTTTAGATTTCCCATGTGCAATTTTAGAGTCATTTTTTGTTTTCTTTTATTTTTGTGCAGTTTCTGGCTGGGGTTGGGTTTGAACCTGCCACCTCCAGCACATGGGGCTGGCGCCCTATCCCTTTGAGCCACAGACACCACCTTAAGAGTCATTTTTTCATTGACTAAATCTAGAAATCTCCTTTGATAATATATGTGTAGTAATGAAAGTTATATTATATGGACAATTATACATGAATATTCTTTTTTTAAATTAAAAAAAAATTTTTTTTTTTCAGCTTGCTTGTTCATTCTTCTTCGTTTGAAGTACTCTTGTTGTTGTTGTTCATTTTCGTTTTTCTTTTTTAAAAATGTTCTTCCTCTGGAGATGCTCTGTCCCCTTGCCTCCTACCCCCTTGCCTCCCCAGTAGCTAGGATGACACACGTCCACCACAAAGTCTGGCTGTTTTTGATGTTAGTAGAGACGGGGTCTTACTCTGGCTCACTGCTGCTCATACTGGTCTCGAATCTCTGAGCTCAGGCAATCCTCCCTCCTCGGCCTCCCACAGTGCTGGGACTACAGGCGTGAGCCACCAGGCCGGCCATACGTGAATATTCTTTATGACTTATATATATGTACCTACATTTACATACCAGCTATTCCTATAAAAGCAATTTATAAGAAACTAACAGAATGTAAAGAAGAAGAAAATCAAGTTGTACTTTAGCTCTTTAGTTTGAATCCTATTTGCACAGAGTTAATTTGCACATGCAGTGATTCCTGTTAGGACCCCTGCCGTTTCTGACAATTAGGGAGGATGTGGAGGTAGGATCACAGGCTGTTTCTGGAGATGAGCCACCTCAGGAGAACATGCGACTGGAGTGTGACAAACGCAGCGTTTGCTGACTGTGTCCTGCTCACTGCTGTGTGTTTACGTTGTCGTGGGAGGCTTCCTGTCCTCTGGGGGGTGGGGGCAGTGCTGTTGGATTCTGAGGAGCAGAGGAATGTCAAGAGCCGATGAAGGCATGAAAACCACAGCTCTTGAGGAGGAAGTGGCTTTAGCACGTGGATGAAATCCCAGTTATGAGTAGTGTGAAGGGGAGTTCAAGGAGAGGTAGTTAAGATCCCACTGCTATCTATACCTTTTATCTAAGACTTTACAAGTCGTTTGTACTGTGTATGAAGTGACCTTAGGGTGTGTAATTTTGCCTAAATACCCACCAGGACCTGCGTCCTGTCTGTGATGTGACCATCCCAACGTCTGCCTCATTCTCTCTCTGCGCTATCACGGAGGTCCTTTTCCATAGGGACAGAAGGCAAGTGTCTTCTTGACAGGGCTCTAAGATGTGATCACCTGTCAGGAGTAAGCAGGAACATTGAATAAATGTTGACAAAAAAAGTCTTAGAAGGAATTTGAACGACCATTGACGTAGGGATGTATGGAATCCCTTTTGAACTTAGGTTACATCTATGTCTGCCTCTTGTTCATAACTAGAGGGTCACCTGCCATTCTCACTTATGAGGCTTCTTCACTATCTCTGAAATCAGTCACCAAATCTTGTAGATTCAAGCAGCTTAATATCCTTCGTATCTCTTGTATTAATAGTTATAATAATCATTTATTGAACACATACTGTGTCATTTACTTTTGTAAGTGCTTTGCGTGTCTTTTAAGTATCTCACTTCTTTACACACACGCACACAGACAAGTACACAAGTACACACGTTTAAAGAGGAGGTGCTTTAAAAAAAAATATCCCCGCTAAGCAGGTAAGACAACTGAGATTAGGAATCTTTCTCGAAGTCTAGTACGTTAGCAGTGGAGTGAGGCTTTGAAGCCGTCCTTGAACCAGAGCCCATCATCTCAGTCATCTTTTGCTAGTGAATCATTATTCACTGAATCAAATGTCTCCACGTAAATGTGTTTTTTAGTAAAAATAAGCTATTGTAATGCACCCCCCTCGCCCCTTCTGTATTATCCGTCTTGCACAGAATCATAGACATTCAGAGGTTAAAAAAAAAAAAAAGACTCACCTCATTCTAAAGAGAGGTAACAGGACGGAGTGATTTGCCCAAGAAATACCCAAGAGAGGGATTGCGATTATCTGGCTTCCTGACTTGCTCTTACATCATCCCACAGAGTTAGTATCACAGGGGCCTGTGCCTGTAGAAATCTTGGACATTGCCTATCAGAGAACTGAATGTAGTGATTTGAAATAAGTTTTTTTTTAAATGTCAAAAGATTTTGGAATTACTTTAGGAAGTATACTTTCCTCTGACCCTGGGACAGTGGCAGTAACCACGAGAGCAGTCACTGAGGAGCAGGAATGGAGATGTTGAACACAAGGTCTGTCCCTTCCTGTACGTCACTCTGTCTCGCTTCCGGCCGTTTTTACTTCTGGATTATTACAGTACCCCTCCCAGGTGTCATTTCTATGTACCTATGTATCTATCACTGTCATAAGCATGACTTTTCTAAATCATAAATAGGATGGTGATCTTCTTTTGCTTAAAATATTTCAGAAATTCTCAAAACTCTATGCTTGAGTTAAGTCTCCAGAGCTCAGCTCCCAAGGCTGTCTTGGATTTGAGGCCTGTCCGTCCTCTCCCCCTTCATCCCTGGGCAGCCACGCCCTCTCTCCCACCCCTTCGGTCCAGCCTTCCCAAATGACTTGATGTTCCTGGAAGTTGCCATGCTGTTTACTGCTCCTACACCTTCATAAATACACTTCCTCCTGCCAATATTTTCCTTGCTTTTCCTAATCTTTTACTCTTACTTTTTTCGAAACTCAAGGGTATTTTTTTTTTCAAGAACTGTGAAATTATATTTTATTTTATTTTTGTACTACAGAGTAGCCTTTATTCTTAAACATGGAAGACGATGGGGCTATAACCCTCAAGCTTATTTTTTAAAAATAAGAATATCTTCTAAGAATATCTTTTAATGAAACAAATACTTGTACACTCATGTTTATTGCTACTACTTATTATATGATAGCAAAAATCCTGTATTTAAAGCAACTCAAATATCTAGCAGTAAAGGAACGATTTAATAAAGACTGTGCATTATTATGTGGTGGTTAGATTTATATTGTTATGCATTTTTAATAGAGAAAACCTGCACTATGATATAAACAAAATGAGTATAAACACATATAGGTGTCCCATTTGTATGTTTTAACGTCTAACTACATTTAGTGTGAAGAGGAAGATATCAAACGATCACTGGAAGAAAATATCTGAAAATTAGTGGGAGCTTTGGGGGCGGTGGTAGGATTGTAGGGGTTTTTTTATATTTATATAATTATCTTTTGCAAGTTTCCACAAGTATGGGCATATTTTGCAATCAAGAAAAAAATTTTAATTAAACACATGCAAATGAGTGCAAGGATGAAGGGTCTGCTTTGGAAGCTTTCCACATACCCCCGTGATGAGGGTTTCTCTCTCCTGCATTCCCGCAGGCCCTGCGCTAAACTGCCATTGTGTGTCTGTGGCACTGAAAGCTCATCTCTGATTTATTCATCGCTCCCCTGTTCTGCAGTATGACATTTGTAAGGGCAGGGGCAAGTCTTTTCCTGAGAGCCCAGCACAGTCACTGCCTGCTAGTGATGCTGAATCAGAGGTGGTCAAACCAGAGACAGGAGTGAGGCAGCCACATGAACCGCTCACTGCTCCACCGTGTGACAGCCTGTGACCTGGAGGGCACTGGCACCTGGGAGAAATGAGCTAGGCCCATTCCTAGTAGCTTCGACTAGAGTTCTCACATTCACAGGTCCTGCTCTCTCAGCTCCGCATCCTCACCCTCTGACGGGTGCAGACAGATCTGGTGCAGAGGCCGTCAGCTCTTTGGAACCTTCCTGATGTCCCCCATATGATCTGGAGGTTTTTAAGTCGTCTCCTGCCTTGTATTAGTCACTTTTCTCTGCATGTTATTCTAAGAATTTAAGGATTTAATCATTTCACAATGCATACATACACATATAAACATCATAAATAGATTCTATTTTCATTTAAAATCGATGTTTTTTATTGTTGGGGATTCATTGAGGGTACACAGAAGCAGGTTATATTGATTGCTTTTGTTAGATAAGGACCCTCTTATAATTGTGTCCTGCCCTCAAAAGGTGCACCACAGCCTTTGTTCCCCTTCCCTCCCCCCCTTTTCTTACCTGTCCCCATCCCCCTACCGTGTATTAGGACCTTAATTGTCCTCATATCAGAACCAAGTACATAGGATTCTTGCTTCTCCATTCTTGTGATGCTTTCCTAAGAATAATGTGTTCCACTTCCATAATACAAAAGATGAAAAGTCTCCATCTTTTTTACTGGCTGAATAGTATTCCATGGTATACAGATAGCACAGCTTCTTTAAAGACTTTCAGGATAGGGCGGCACCTGTGGCTCAAAGGTGTAGGGCGCCGGCCTCATATACTGGTGGTGCTGAGTTCAAACCCAGCCCCGGCCAAAAACAGAAAAAAAAAAAAAAAAAGTAAAGACTTTGAGGATACTAAGTGTGCAAAGCATATCTTGTTTGGATTTTACTCCTTAACGGTGGCTAGTGTTATCTTTGTGTATAGGTAGTATTCTCTAAATGCTGGTTTACTTCTATTACCAATTCTGATGTGTGAATTTTTCTCAGAGTGGCCTTTAAAATTGAAAACATTCTTCACCCTAGAACTTGGTATCTCTCTGATCCTCTTTTTTAAACTTCATTTTGCTCTATCATCCCCCTAAGACACACTCCATCGTGAACGTGTTTGTTTGTCTGTAACCTTCATTAGATAGTCATGGAGAGCAGAGAAGACCATCTCTTCTGATCATCGCAGTATCCCCAGAGTCTGTGACGGTGCCTGGCACAGAGAAGGGGCTCAGCTTTAAATACTTGTGGAATAAACAGTGAAGGATTAATAAATGCAGTTCCATTCGCTCCAACAAGTAGAAACTAAATACTATACACAGAGCACCCTGAAAAGGATTTCGAGTATGTCAGAGATGACAACACGTGGCTTTTGGCCCACAGAATGGTTTCTGCGAAGGCTTCTTGGAGAAAGGAAGATATGAACCGAGTCTTGAAATTCAGAGAGCAGTAAGGAAAATAACAGAGACTGTGGGGATGGCCAGAATCAGTAACAAAAGTGAGAGATGACAGAATGGATTTTGAAAACAGGGAAGAGGTTATTTGAGTTGAAAGGGAAAATACGGGAAGGAATGGGATAGGACTTTCGGTTTGGATTTTATTTCAGGACAGGAGGTGGCCCTCTGGGTATGCAGCAAGGCAGTGATGTGACGTAAAGTCTTGGGAAAGGAAGTTTGAAATGAGGAAGATCTGGAGTCAGGGAGGGACAGGATGCAGATCTGGTGGAACTCTATATAGTCGACCTAATGTGATTGATAAGGGGCTGGGTTTGGGTGACTGTGGGATTTACATGCATGGACTTTGAGAGTTTGGAAAGTGGTACAAGGAAGTGTTCATGACGGTAGAACCACGGAGCTCAACTTCTAATCTTTCTTCGTTTGTAGAACAAGAATACTAATTCTTTTTGGCCTTTTCTGAATAGGCTACTGAGGAAATATAAATGAATCGGTGATAAACATTAAATTTTCCAATGAAAGCAAAACCATAATCATAACATTTGGTGGGACCTCAATAGCCCCTCAGCTCTATCTTTGATCCATTGCATTACCTGAAATTTACATTCTTATTAAAATTGTATAAAATATGACTCCAAGGTGAACATCCTTGTTTTACTGATGAGAAAATTAAAGCTGTAGAGGTTGAGTAATTTCTCCATGGTCACTTAACGAGAAAGCTGTAGGGCTGGTATGAGAACACATCCTTTGGAATCTGACTTTGGTGCAAACCTTACCTCACTGCTTCCTCTGCTTCCCAGCCCCACTCTCTAAATACTTGGAAAAAACTTCCTTCATCATCCTGGTATTATTTTCCCAGAAAAGATGATACCACTAACCATTTTATTTCCATAAAAGTGAAATGAAATCTGAGACTTCTCCATCGGTGGCAAGCTTTACCTCTAAGTTAAGAGGTATTCAGATTCTTTACTTGACATACAGTTTGGAGCATTATAAGTTACACCAGTCGAAGTTTTTGACACTGAATCGGCACATCAAGAATTAAACCTCAGATCATTTTCCGAGGCGTTGGAGGTGCTGACAGTTGGGTTAAGTCTCGTTTTGTCAGGACCCTGGTGCTGTTATACCTCCTAGATTCTCTCCTCATTAGTTTTCACCGTGTGGGTTTTAGACACTTTTTAGCTAGTAGTTCAGGGAATGCCTGAAGCGTGGAATCCAGTTTGCTTTGCAGCTTTACAGTGAATGACGACCCTTCACTTGAACAGGCTCCTGGTTTCACCTTCAATTCAGGAGCCTCTGATGGAAGTGCTTCTCTTAGGAGCCACTTACCTCGGTTACCATGTCTTCATGGTAATGTTTTTTAAAGTGGCCTATGCATACAGTGAGAGGCACAGGTGATTTAGATACGTCCTGCCTTCACGCACGCATTTATTCTTTTATTTCACAGACAGCTTGCTGTGCTGGGGCGCCCTAAGAGATGTGGACCAGACATTGACTTTGCCCTCAAAGACCTCGAAGTCTCGAAGGAGTGATAAAGCACCTCCTTTTTGAAGCTTTTGCTGACCCACCCAACTGGGCCATATTCTTTCTTTTGTGCCTTGGGACTCAAAACATTTCTTGGGACTTTATCACATCTTTTTTTTTTTTTTTTTTTCTTTTACAGTTTTTGGCCAGGCCTGGGTTTGAACCTGCTACTCCAGTATATGGGGCACCTTACCCCTTTAAGCCACAGGCACTGCCCCTTTTATGCCATCTGTTTTCTCTCTGTATTGTGTTTCTATGCTTATATGTCTCTGGGGGTTTCTTGCGAGCTTGCAGCAAATTATATTCATTCATTTCTACCTTTCTAGTACTAAGCACAGCACAGGATAGGCTCTCCAAAAATGTGTGGTGAATAAATAAACAGGAAAGTTGGGTGAAGAATAAAGTGCACTCCTACTGGGAGGAGGGTGGTACCGGAGATGACACTTGAGCTGTCATGCAGAACAGCAGGGAAGACATTACGGCCATGGACGTAGCATGTCCAAGGAAGTGCAAAAGCATAAGGCCTCTGCGACCTGCCACAAGCGATTCCATTGGAGGGAGGGAGGATTCACAATGAGATTCAAGCAGAAGTTACATTGGAAAAGTGGCCTGAGGTCCAGGATCAGTTTTACCAAGGAGGCAGGGAGGCCAGTGCTCTTCCTGCTCACTGGCCTGCCTCAGCTCCTGTTCTTAAGACTCCATCTGTTTTAAAGTTAAAAAAGGTGGGGACATCAAGAGGGCACCATTGTGTTAGGAGAGATGATAGCCTGAAAAGTCCTTCTGGGAGCACAGGACCAGGAAGGATTAGGGAGTTAAGGTAGCCACGGCTCCCCTTGCACCCGGGGGTTTTTTCATGTTGAATTCATTTGTCCATCTTAAGGCACTCTATCTTTGAAAAACCTAGTGTTGGTTTTGTTATGTGGACTTCGCAGAGGCTGAGAACCAGGAGGACTTTGTTGCTCTACGCCCTGGCCCTGGCGTGTGTTTCCAGCATAGTACCGTGGTACTTATTCTTATGTTGTCCTGGGGATGCTGGCCGGTCGGTGCTCTTCACAGGATGGCGGGACTGGCTCATCTTTGTTCTCACAGCCAAGTGCAGTGCTGGCACGTGGAAGATCCTCTGTAAACATCTCCTGAGTGGGATTGCATTGCTGACATACAGCCGGAGACACGATTCCCTCAGGGATATCAGAAACAGGCGTTTCAATTGAGATTGGAGTTAGGAGCTCATAGCTCACGGGCCATAGACTTTTCTATTAGGAAAATGACATTACAAGTATTATTATTCTGGTTCCTTTATGCGATGGGAATGGGAGGTGAGCAGAGACATAGGAGGGCAGAGGAGTGTCATTAAATCCATGGTTATCTCTGGGACAGGAATTAGGGAATATTCTGGAAAGTTGAGGTTGCATGCTGAAGACAGAAGCCTTGTGTTTTTCATGTTCAGAATATTTAGGCTTTGCTGATGAGTTCTGTGCATGCAGCTAGGATTACAACTTCTGAAAACATACCTAGTCTTTTTTGTTTTTCTGCTTAGACACACCCTTGTAGGCATATTTAATATTTATTAAGGACATACTGTTATGTATTAATGTGGTATTATTATTCATATTATTATTATTTGGCCAAATGGTTTTGCTTTCTATTGTGGAAGTGAAAGGATTGTGCTGTGCAAGCTTTTATACGTGTTGCAATGGGAAAGAATAAGGGTCCTGGGAGAAGACATGCTGCAGATGGTTAAGGGCCGAGCACGTTCTGCTGAGAGGAGCCGCCTGTCCTTGCTGTTCTCATGCAACTCGTTTGAGGAGTGATGCAAGTGGCCATCTGATCATCTGTGTGACATCTGGGGACAGGCAATTAGGTCTCCTCCATTTCTCTGAAATAATCTTTGCCAAATTTCAAATTAGTCCTTTTATGCTTAGGGAGAGACAATCATCTTGGCAGAAGAATCTTGTAGCCGGTTCCTTTGCAAGTTCTGTGTTTTGTCTCATAAGGGGGGAACTTTGTGTATTTTGAATTCAGTGCCAAAATTAAGAAAAAGTCTCTGTAGTCACTTATTTGCTTGTTTGTGTGTGTTGAATTGAGACCATAGAGGGTAGAAGTAGCAATGCGACTTACATGCAAGATTTCTGTCTTTTGTTTTCTAGAATGTAGAAGGTTCCACCTTGCTCCCTGCCCCTCCTCGAGAGTGTGCGGTGGGTGGGCAGGATGGCGGGCAGTGGTGAAACAGCTTAGCAGTGACCTGAGTGCCACCGCTCATCCCTAAGATGAGAGGATTGGCAAAAACTACTGCCTAACAGCGCTGCGTGCCCACCTTCCCCGCCCCCGCCCCCGCCGGCTGCCCCCTGTCCTGTCCGCCCAAGGCTTTAGAGCAGAGACACTTGCTAACGGGAAGCTCTCTCCAGTGTTGGCAGAGAACCACGTTGCTGGTGATGCTTTGTCATTCCAGCAGTTGATTTACTGCAGAGAGCCAGTATGCAGTGTCTATGGGTTGGAAAAATTCAGAGTTCAAGGCTTTTTTTATTTTCTAGGCAATCACCGCCAGTGACAGGATCAGCGCAGGGTTTTTGATTATTCCAAATTCCATGTCGCAGAAGCCTGGATAATCTACCCATGAGTAATGGACGTGAATGCTGAGCTCCTGGAAATAGCTTTGAGGACCTTTTTATGCTCTCAGAGGGAGCTGCTCCCCCTTGGTCCATGTTCCTGTGGTCCTTTACGTAATCAGCAGATAGCAAGTGAGTGGAAGGCATGGTGTTACTCAAACATAGAATGCGTTTTTGGTCTAGCTGTCTTTCTTTGAACAACTGCACTTGAATTAGCAGATAGTCTCTGAGAACTAGTTCATTTAAAGAAGCCGCACATTTCCCTGGTTTTCATAATGCATAACACTCTCAGGCCACGGCTGTAACCATTTTACTATACTGAGAGCAGGGGAGGAAAAACCCAGCAGTTGCCAGCCATCTTCTGGGTGAGCACTGAGGGCTCATTTGCCTTTTGCTGTGAAAGCTGTGGCATCTGGTGGAGGAAAGCTGCTCCCGGTGATTTGGATGGCATTGGGGGTGTAGCCTGAAGTATTCAATGAATCAAACGGTGACTTCAAGTTGGCTCGTCCCTCCCTCTTAAGCAAAAGACAATATGTGAAGAGTTCTGATTACAGCTCAGATCTTCAGCTTTAAGAACTTGCCCTTGGAGCTGTCTCTGTAAATTGTGATTAGTTTTAAACCTTCCATTTGGGCCCTTCACCACCCAGAATGGTGCCTGGGTATTGAAGGAAAGTGCTTTTCCCACTGCAGAGACACTTTAAACAGTGACTCTTTAGCAGGGAGACTAAAATAGGTTTCCTATTGTTCAAATGGGTGTTTTAAGTGCTTTGCAGGTGTATCGTAGAGAATGGAGGTATTTATTTTTAATGAGAAGAACTGAAGAATAAAAACAGTCACAGCCTCAGAGAATTGCAGATCAAAGCTTTTTTCATTATAAAACAAATGAAGGCTTCCATCCTAGGAGCTAGTAAATTCATTAATTTTTAATAGAGGAATGGGCTGTAAATGATGATTTAATTCTTTGGGGAGAAGATCCTGTAAGTGGTGTTTAAAAATCTACATACTTAGGTGGTTTGGCGTGAAAACCTGCTGTGATATCTAAGGTGGTAAATGTCTACAATGCGGCTGAGAAACTTGTTCGGAAACACCGTGGGTCTTTTATAACTGTTCTGTTTCTCCCTAGCATACAGTATACTGTTTTGTTTTCTACTTATTGTTGTTATTGCACTAGTTGTTATTGGGGGGGGGGGCGTTTCGCGTTGCTGTTACTGTTAAAAGTAAGAATTGTGGGTGCAAGTAACGAGCAACCCCCGAGCCCAAGCAAACCCCTATCATCTTCTGTTTCACGTTTTTCCTAATTGGTCAAGATCTCCACTCACCCTTCCAATTCCTGTGCTCCTCTCTAAGAGGTCCGGGGGTTCCTTTCTTTTAGGCGTCAACTGGCAGCCATGATATTTATCGAAGAAGCCATCTCTGCTCTCCAAAGGAAGGCTGGGTCCAGGGTAGACAGTCTATTCAGAAGGGCCGCGGGTCCCCGGGGCAGCGCTTCCGTGTTGGAATGGTCATGGAATTGAGGGCCGCCCTTGTCAAAATGGCCTGTGTTTGGATCATTCTGCAGGCATAGACAAGTTGGAAGCCAAGCGAGCTGTCTGTGATAAAGATGTGGATGAGGAGACTTCCCACTTTCCATATTTGTAAAACGGAAGTCACTGCCGGGCTGAGAAGTAAGATGAATTATGAAATTGAAAAAGTGTTGAGGCATGCCTATGGACAGATAATTGTATAAAAAGCATATTCGTACATTATATTACGCGGTCTATAAGACGGTGGAATACCAGGCATCCATTAAAATGAAGGAAACTCTGCAACGTGCGATCATGTGGGTGAACCTGAAGGATGTGGTGTTAAGACAAATCTACAGTAACCAAATTCGTAAAATAGAATGATGGTTGCCCAGGGCTCAAGGGCATGGGGAAACAGAGCATTATTAGTCAAAGGACATAAAGTTTCAATTAAACAAGATGAATAAGTTCTAAAGATCAACTCTGTAACTTTGCACCTCCGGTCAGCAAGGACAGAGGGCCTGGTTCTGTGGCTTTAGAGATGAGGAAACTGTAAACGACAGGGATTAAGGGACATTCCTTGAGCTTTAAGCCAATCAATACCTGAGTCCCTTTCCTATATATCCTGTCCTTTACCTGCGCATGCTGACTTATTTATGCGTTTCCTCATCATAAGTCCCTTCCTGAAAAAAGTCAGCACATAAATAAATGGATGAAGTTGAGCGTTCTACGTTTTGACCTGCCGTTCATAGCAGTGATTGTTTATCTGTATTATAAATTGATGCATTTATCTATCTTGCTTGATTCCCTCCCCCCACGCTTACATTTGGATAAGGACTTTGTTCAAACAAAAATAAACCTACAGCATCGAGAATTCTGTCATATGCCTATGAGTATTCACAAAAAAGTTACTAGGGAGTGAGCCTCATTTCAGACTGAAATATTTGCAGTCTTTATCTTGCAGGTTTGCTAGGACACCGTTGGTTAGATCTTTGGTGATGGTCAGTTAAACCTGATCTAGAAAAACGAAAGGTTTCCCATGTCATTATCTCCTCTTTTATTCCTTGTCAGCTGAACTGCTGGAGCCAGAACAATAATCTCCCTTGAGCCTTAGGCCCTGCTTTCAGCGCTCGCCACCAGCTCGGAGTCAGGGAGCTAGGCGGTAATGCAGAGAGGTGCGGGGCTGTGAAAACAGCCTCTCTTGCAGTTCATCCAAGGCATATGTTCTCCAAATTATCTCATTTGGTGGCTTTAGTCACACATGTTGGCTGGCAGCCTAGCAAGGTCCAGTGTGTGCAGGGTTAATCCTCTGGGTCCGATGACTACAGTTTGTGCCCAGATTGGGTTGGGCTGATCAGTTTTCCTTACTTCTAACCTGGGTTTTAGTTTCCATGTGCTCCAGGCTCTCAGGCAGTCATTGGTTTTTTTGAACATCTTGAATGGGATCTTTACAGGGGATCTAAAACGTAACATGTCCCCAGTGGATCTCCAGCTTTACCTCACACACGTGCTTCTTCTGCTTTCGTACTTGTGTCTTCTCAACAAATGACAGCTCCGTCCTCCTTCCAGCTTGGGGTTTCCATGAGGTAGAGAGATACGTCTACTTTGTATCCAGATTGTCAGCACACCCAGTTGGCGCTATCTTCAGAGTGTTTTCACAGTCTGACCACTTTGCACGTCACCGTTCCCTCTCTCTAGGGTTACAGCGAAGCCTCCTTCCCTTCTGCCCTCCTCCGCAGTTGCCTATTTGCAGCTCATCAGCTCAGCAATACTGTGGGATACTGGTCAGATCCCATTTCCCTCTCTGCTCAAAACATTCGTGGTTTCCCGTCTAACTCAGAGTAAACTTTACAGAGACTCTGAGGAATCTGGGCCCTTATTTCTCTTTGACTTTACTTTTGCCATTCTCCACTCTTTGAGTCTTATCACAGTGTCCCCTCTTATTCCCAGACAGTGCCAGGCCTGTCCCCACCTCCTGGCCTCTGCCCTGGCTGCTTGGCCGGTTCCCTCCCTCTGCACAGGTCCCTTTCTCTTCCCATGTCCCTTTCTCAGTGAGTCCCTACCTGAATAGCGTCTCGATACTGCCTGTGTGTCCTCTGCGCCTGCCTCCTCTCTCTCCATAATCCTTCGCATCATTTGACATTCACATATTTTAGTCATTTCTTTATTTCTTTTCAGAACCTCTCCACTAGACTGTAGACCCTTCAGGGAAAACATGGTTGTCTCTTTTTGTCTGGGCCTACACCATCAGCTCCTTAATGATGCCTGCCCCATAGTAAACCGTCAGTATAGTGAATAAATGAATGAATGCTTTCCACCAAAATCTGCCTTTTCATGGCTCAAACGTTCTTTTTCCTATGGTGTTAATATTTAATAAGAAGCATTCTGGGCTCACCAGGAGGAGGAGTAGATTGAGTTTCTGTGGTTTTCTTCACCTACACACCAGCCACTTTAACACCAATGTTATTTCTCTTCTAACTAACTGGGGAACTCCACATAGTTATACTAGTGATATTATAAATACTAAGTTGAAAGGCTTGGGCTTGGAAAAATACAGGAAAAGCCAGATGGCCCTCAGTGGCCCTTTTAAGGGACAACCCCAGCAAAACTTTGAATCAGGCACATCCTATCCCTCACCCCCGCTTTTCTCTCGCTCGCTCTTTTTCTTTCTCCCCCCACACCCCTGGGAGGAGGTGGATATTTTCTCCATTTTACAAATGAGGACCTGAGGTTTAAAGAGTTTCAGTAACTAGAGGATGCTCACCCTGGGAGGCCTGGAGGAATCGACTCTTAAACATGTTAGCTAACGGTGTTTTTCTCACCTGCCTTTGGCTGGAGTTTGACACTTGCACTCATGGAATCTGGTCCAGCCAGGAGAGTAGACAGAGACAAGACAGGACGAAAATGTCACAGATCACGTCTTCAAGGGTTGAGAGAGTAGCTACTTCATATGCCTCAGCTTTGGAACCTAGTTCTGTGCTTCACGAAAGAGCTCAAGAGCTCCACCTGCCTCAGCCTCCCGGAGTGCTAGGGTTACAGGTGTGAGCCTCCATGCCAGGGAATGGCTGGGGTTACAGGTGTGAGCCTCCATGCCCAGGGAGTGGCTGGAGTTATGGGTGTGAGCCTCCACTTCCAGGGAATGGCTGAGGTTACAGGTGTGAGTCTCCACACCCAGGGAATTGCAGATTTTTGTTCTCTAACACTGGTGGGCCAGTGTTAGAGCAGAGAATGTAAAGATCTAGGGGAGACGAGACACCGTATCAGAGAACTCGCATGATTTTCCAGGTGGCGGGAGCAGCAGTGGTAAGACAAGTGCTGCAAATCTCCAAAACCCCGTCCCATTCTGAAATCCTCTGATTTGAGGGCTCAGAGTAGACTGGAGTTGTCTCTGTGGCTCAAGCCTGGGAAAGCAGAGAAAACGTTTGGCTGCCAGAGCCTGGGGTGCATGTGGAACAAATCTCTTTGTCCAGGGGGAAAAGGGCACACACTGTGTCTCTAGCAAAGATAGAGACTCGGGGCTCCCTCCTGTTTCCATCTGAGTTTCTGATTAGCTAATGCTCTTCCTGAGGCCCCACAGTGAACTCACCATGGTGCTCGGAATATGTTAAATTTCTACGAGTGAAATACAGATACTCAATCTACTTCAGTGCTCTTCCCGAGCATTAGCTAATTAGCCTCCATGGGAGGCTGAGGCAAGAGGATTGGTTCAGCCCAGGATTTTGAGGTTGCTGTGAGCTATGATGCCTAGGCACTCTACCCAGGAAGACAGAGCTAAAAATAATTGTAATTGTTTATCAAAGAAAAGTAAGGACAGTTATTGATGCTGTAGTTTGCAGTTTATTTGCCTACACAAGGTATTATTTGTGTAATTAATGGCATCTGTGGGTGCAGGCATGTGAAAATGTGAAAACCAGTCCTTCAGTCCCTCTTATCTAATACTAGGAAAGATGAACCGTGGATGTGAAATCCAAGCAAGTGTATTTAATAATGAAATACACTGACGGCCTGTAATCAAGACACAGCCTGTTGTTAAGCATAGTCTTAGATTAATGAAGAAATTTTAAAATATGCTGAATTTGCATCTTTAGCATACGTGTGTGACTACATTAAGTGTGGGTTTATCACTATTAGCCTTGGGAAGAGAAGGCATCAGGTTATGTTTTAATGGATCCAGATGTCCAGATGTATTTTTCTTCAAGTTTTAATGTACCTCCAGAGTAGTTTCAAAGCTAGAGCTATTGAACATGACTATGGGGATGGGCAGTGAGGTAAGACAGCTGCTTTTGTCTGTAGGAAACTTAATTTTTGTGGCACTTACCTTCTGTCTTCCAGAACATTAGCATGTGTGGTTCTAAAACACAGAGTGGGGATGCTACAGTGTTTATGGAGCAAATCTAGTTTATGTTCCAGCATGTCTGTGTGGCAACATATGAACATTTTTAGGTTGTACGGCATGCGGCTGATTCTACTCACCTGAAATGATATGTTTATGCAAAAGGAGCACTTAAGCCTGGAGTCCACTAGAAAGGGGAGGGATTTACATTTACTGGAGAGTCTTCCATGCACATGGATGTGGGCTAGATGCACACTTTGTGCAGACACTGGCATTTCCTGCTGGACTGACATCACAGGTATTTTAAGAAGGGCAGAGTGATGGGAACGAGCCAGCCCAGACACTTGTGAATGAAACAAGCTCTCGGTGACCTGAAGTGGTGGAGGAAAAAGCAGTGTTGGAGCCTTAGCAGATGAGAACCTTTCTGAATGCCTGGAAGAGGGTGGGAGTTGGAAGGCAGAAATGGAGGTGGAGTGATGGAGGAGGGGTGAGGCTGCCCCTGCTCTGAGTCCTGCTCCTGCAGGGCGGGGGTAGGCAGCAGAGGGAGAAGGGTTCAGTTGTGAGGTTAAGTATATTAGTTGTTCCGTCTTTTGAAAGGTTTTTGTCTCCTTTCCCTTAATTCTTCTTCTTTTTTTTTTTTTTTTTTTTTTTTTTTGACAGAGTCTCACTCTGCCACCCTGGGTAGAGTGCTATGGTGTCATAGCTCACAGCAATCTCAAACTCTTGGGCTTAAGTAATCCTACTGCCTCAGCCTCCTGAGTAGCTGGGACTACAGTCGCTCACCACAACACTCGGATATTCTACTTTTAGTAAATGAGGGGTTTCTCTTTGCTCAGCCTGGTCTGGAACTCCATCCCCGTCGGCCTCCCAGAGTGCTAGGACTACACGCATGAGCCACTGCCCAGCCCAGCTGTTTTCCTTAGTTCAAAAATAATTCAATTATTTATTGAAAGTTTAGAGAATGTACACGAATGCAGGAGAAGAAACTTATAATCATGCCATGATCACATGGTCCTGATATTTAACCACTGTCAACCATTTTGGGATAGAGCTGCAGGCGTTACCTGTATAATTTTTTCTTACATGGATGCATCTTTTTACTTAATATATAAGTGATCAGTTTTCTTCATTGAGCAATTAGAAAACAATGGCTATGTGGGTAGAGAAAGGCCTGATGGAAAGGAACAGGAAGCCTTCTAGCCCCCATAGCTACGGGAGGCTGATTGTCAGAGCACGTAGGAAAGAACCCCGGCTCTGTGTGCAATAATAATGTGGCACAGCGTGTGCTTAATTATTCAGAGGTGCTCTGACCCTTCCAGTGTCGCTAGGAGTAGATGAAGGAGGTTTGATCTTGTCCATATGAGAGAGGTGGGAAGGAGATGTTGGGCTGAAGCTGCTCACCTACATGTATGAAGCTGGGCAGAGATTCAGGTTTTCAATGAAGTGGCTTTTCCACTAATCAATTTCTTGTTGCCTTTGTCAACTCGGATCCCCCCTTAAAAATATCATAGTCTAGGTGACTTAAATAACAGACAAGTGTCTTCTCCCTGTTCTGGAAGCTGGAAAAGGCCAAGGTCAAGGTTTTGACCACTTCAGTTTCTGATGCAGGCTCCTGCTCTCTAGACAGCCGCCATCTTGGTTTTTCCTCACATGATCTTTCTTGGGTGCATGCAGAAAGAGGGGACCTCTCTCCTATCTTCTTATATTACTAACCTATTGGATCAGGACCCTTTTGATCTCCTTTTACCCTAATTGCTTCTACAGCAGTCCCATCTCCACACACAGCCACCTTGGGGATTATGGCTTTAGCATATGAATTTGTGTGGGCTGGGGGTGGGGATGAGCACAGATTGAGTCCATAACCCTTGTCCAAAAACATCATCAGGTGTCTACTGCTGTTGTTCTGCTGTGAGTCTAAGGGACAGGGATGAATCCAGAAGCAAAGTCATACCGTGCCATAGCACTGCACTTTCCAGCCACCAACTGAGGACCCTTACCTGTCCCAGCTGGAATGGGGCTGCACAGCAGGAGGGAGCAGAGAGCTTCATTTGTATTTACAGCCTCTCCCCACAGCTCCCATCACCATCTGAGCTCCCCCTCCTGCCCCATCCCCCCTTTCCATGGAAAAATGATACTCCGTGAAACAGTTTCCTGGCACCACAAAGGTTGGGGCCTGCTGCTGTAGCAGATGTAAATGTGGCCTGTGTGGGACCATCAGTTAGGGAGGGAATCCCCTGGGAAGTGATTTGTGAGCCTGGAGAAATAGGTAGACAAGCAGGTGTCGGGGGAAAGAGAATGACAGTCAGGAGTTGCGTTTCCAGCACAAGCAAACAGATAGAACCTGTTTCTTCCTCTCTGTTTTTGTTCTATTTAACGTCATCTTACTGGGTTACATGAGACTATGTGGACCATGGAGATTCCCCCCACCCCAATCCTGCTGTTTTGTTTGGAAAGGTAGAATATGAATAAGTAAAATCCCATGCAGAGCCTGGGGCCCATCGGCTGTCCTGATGTTAGCTCCAGGAATGAGCTACCCTTTCTATTCCCTTCTTTCAAGTCTTGTTTTTTAAAAGAGGTCGTTGCTAGACTCGGTAGCATGTGCAGTGTCCAGCAATCCCCACCGGTCTCTCCTGGTGTCCTTTTCTTGCTTTGTTTGCAGCCATAGTATCATTTCTTATCTTGAGCTCTTTCTGATCACCTCGTCAGGGACAAACCCGAAATCTCAGTGTGCTAACAGGACATCGGAGAGCTGGAGGTTCCCGTGAAATGCGTGTCTCATGTCACCTTCTCATTCACTCATTCAGCTCATATTTACCGAGTGTTCACTACCTGCCATAAACTCTTCTAGGTGGAACTAGTGGGTATAAAGCAAAATGAGGTCATTCTTCATTCTGAGATGTGTTTAGGGTGCTGCAGGGATGGGGAATAATCTGTGTCACTGTGACACAGACATGGTTCACAGACATTGCTGGGAGCCCTTCTGGGAAGGTTTCTGAGGCTGTGCTCAGACTCGGGCAGGGCAGGCTGTGCTGGAGCCCCCGGGACCACCATGGGCCGTGTGCAGGGAGTTGAGGGAAAAGGAATCAGTGACCCGCAAATTGCATATTTGCCATTGGGGGCTGGTACATCTCTACATACAATCCTCTCACTGAATTATTAATTCAGGGTCAAAAACTTACCTCATCTTCAGCAGGAAGAAAATATGCATCGGTTACTTTATGTTGAAATTGTGATTGGAAATACATGTTGGTCTTCTGGAAAGTTTATTCTCTCTGGCTTTTCATCCCCTTCTTCCTGAAGTTTTAGTTTTCAATTGGGAAATTGTTGTCTTCTGAGGGAGTGATCCATCATCAGCGGAAGGCTCAGATGAAGCCAGCTGCTCTGCTGACTGTGGAAAGAAGGGGCTTCACATTCTTCCCCGTCCTGGTCTACACATCTATGCTCATTCTTGGGTGCAAAACAGAATTACCCAGGAGGCTTTTAAAAACTCAGGGCCCACCCTAGATCATAGATTCCCTGGGATGGGATCCAGGCCTCAGGTTCCAGAGTGCAGACTTGGAGAATCACTGTCTTCCCAGAGCATGGGCAGCCTCCACCAGGGTTGGGCTGTTGGATGGCTGGTCTGGTGCAGCTGTCCCTGGTCAATAGTGGGGATGGGACATGGATGGCAGATTTCTTCTGGGCTGTGGCATTTGCGCTGGGCAAACTCCGTGTGTAGGTACAGGTGAAAAAATCTTGTGCACATCTAGACCTGTGTCTTTAGATTCCCCTGGATTAAAAACTCAGAATCCCACCTCTGATTCCCATACAGTCTTTGGGAAACAGTACAGACTTGTGGCTTAGAATACAAGCTTTAGAGTTATGAAAAGCTGAATTCAAATCCTGACCAAGTATGTGGCCTTAAGCAAGTTGTGTGATGTTATCATGGCTTAGTTCCCGCCTCTGGGAAGTGGGTACAATCATACATGCATTTCAGGATCACTTAATGGTCAGATGAGTGTGCACAGAGCCAGTGCTTCACTTTACTGGGTGTGGAGGAAGAGAGAGCTCAGTAAACACTGGCTGCCATGGTAACTGCGTGTCTAGCATGAGGGTCAACCATGGACCCTGGGTCCATGCTGGGGCCTCAACATTCGTCTGAGGACCAAGGAGTCAGAAGCAAGTTCCAGGACAGTGTACAGGTCAGATCCTACTTGTGTAGCCCATCTGTTCTGTGGGTTTTCGACATCCATGGAATACATGGGCAAAATATTTACTAGATGTTGGGATGCACTGCGAAAAAGTCCAGAATGAAATGGAGCTAACCTCAGGGGTTAGCCTGCTTCTTCCACCTTACCCCTGACCTCCCTTGCCAGGGTGGGGCATAAAGGGGATGGTTTGATGGTATGTGCAGTCCAGAATCGGACGTTCCCCATCGTGGGGCAGCTTCCAGGCTCAGCACCTAGACAGGAAGACTGCCTGGTTTCCTGGATTTGAAAGTATTTTCTGTGCAATTTAGACACAGACCCAGGTCAATTTAGACACAATGACCCAGAACAGTGTGAATTAAGTGATCCCTAAATCACTAAATCCCTTCATTTTAGTGATTAAAGAAAGACTCTGTGTGTGTCCCGTTACCTAAACTTAAAATACCGTATATACTCGAGTATAAGCCGAGTTTTTCCCGGCACAAAATTTGTGTAGAGTTCGGGTTTTTCGGCACAAATTTTGTGCCGGAAAAAACTCGGCTTATACTCGAGTATATACGGTAAGCAACAAAACTGGAGATGGAATTTCAGTTGTCTTACTTCTGACCTGTCCTTTAGAAACAAGCAAAGCAATGTCTGAAAAGAAGAACAGGGAAGACCAAAGATTTCAGGGGTTCACAGCACTGGAATAACACAGTGGACTCGATTTATTCATCACTGGCTGAATTCTTCTTGAAACTCCTTGAACCCCTGTCCTCCTCCTCTAGCTGCGATTCTCGTGTTGTTTCACTGCCTTTTTTAATGCCTTTGTCTTTTATTAAAAGTAGTTATGCAAATATTTTTGCAAGCTTCATATGGGGAAGGCCTTGTAATGGCTTTTATACCCCCCCTTTCTATCACACACAGAGCCTTTTACATAGTGAGATTTTTCCACTAACTGGATCCATGTTTTGGGACAATCACAAGAAACGAATTCATACCATTAAGACTCACTGTTATTCTGACCAGCAAATGACAACTGTCATTTATTTTTCAGGTATTTAATGGTAACACTGTTACTCAGACATTTTGCTTTCCTTTTAAGAATTTTTTGAGACCTTAATTTATTCTCCAAACAAAACCCATGGCCAAGAGCAGTGGAGAGTTTCCACCATTAATTTTCCCTTCCACTTCCACAACCGTTGTGTCAGTGTGTATTTGGAAACATACTGTTTTTTGTGTTCTGATGGTTTCTAAGTGAGTGTAGTTATCATTTAGAATTCTCCCACCTGCTTCCAGATGTCAAGGGGGTGGGGGTTGCTCTTGAGAGCTCATCAATTCTGCTTCAGTGGACGCCGGGAGGATGCATGATGGATATTTTTTTCTGTAAATTCTTTTTGAAATCTGTGGCCACTCTTGCATTATTTCAATATGTTGGGAAGGTGGATGGTAGCAATCTGAGTGAGACAGAATGCTGGACAGCATAAACCACCAATTGTCTGCCTGGTGGTAAGGTAAGCTCTTTTTGGAAGAATACGCTTGTTTCTGTGAACACAACAAGGCAATGGGGGTGGTGAAGACATCCGAGATGAGACAAGTGGTGATTGACAGCCCAGCTGGTGGAGATGGGTAATTGGAAATTCATGGCACATAAATCTCCCAGTACTTATCTTGAAGCCCAGGAAGAGAGGAGATCTGAGCAGGAGAACGTTTAACTCTTTCAAAGGGATCTAATAATGTAGCATATCTTTAAGTTCTTCGTTTTAACTTTAATTAAATTATGGTTTTCTGTCTTGGAGAGATAAATGCCTTGTGCTTAAGGAAATGACTCTGTGCATGGTAAATGGAGATGTGCAGGATGCTGGAGAAGTTTTTCTGTTTGTTTACTGAGAATATGGAATCCTGTCCCGTGGGTCCCGTTTCTTTAGAGAGGTGTTGTTCCTCTTTCTCCTAATGGGTTTCTGGTTTCTCTGCATACAGGGGTATTTCCTTTATGCATATTTAGCTGTCTAATTTCTAAACTAGTAACTTAAATTAAAGATAGTAGCATATTAAAAGGACATTCAACATGCTTATAGAAATGTCATACTTTCTTTTTTTTTCTATTTTTTTTTTTAATTAAATCATAGCTGTGTACATTGATATGATCATGGGGCATCATATATAAATGTCATACTTTCATTGAGGGTTTGAGTCTTTGGTCCAACAATTCTGAGCTGGACCACCAACTTTCATTCTTCTGTTCATGATAACCCCTAATATTATTAAAGACAGTCTTTAAGTCACTTGTGCTTTTTTTCTCCTCAGGCCAAACAACTCACTTCAGTATAAATAACTGCAGTTTTTCAGTCTTGACAAAGTTGAGTGTTTTCCCTTTTCAGGGTGTGAGATCAGAGCTCTCACTTCACCATCGCTGCTTTCTGTAATTGGGACGGATCTCTTGAAGGAAGGGATCTATTTTATCAGTTCAGGTTCCATTGTTTCTGTCTCATTTTTGTTGAAGTTCTGAACATTTACCTAATCTTATGCTCAAAGATTTGTGGCTGCATCTGTGTTATTTTTGGCTGGCAAAGTGTTGCATCTGTTGCAAGGGGTGAGTGGCTGCTGGTGACACAGCTACACTGCAGGGGCCCAGTTTTCTATGGCTTCTGAGCTTCCGGAGCGTCACACCCTAACATCCGGCTGAGGTCTGGAAAGGGAGTAGAGATTGGAGGGGTACACTGAGGTACAGACACAGCAGTGAGCATCAGTATACTGGAGGGATCCAAGAGGGGTCAATCCAGAAGACCGGTGAGGCTTCGATGGTGCCGAGCACTTCAGTTGGACATCTATAAGTACCCAAGTCAGACAGGGAGTTGGGAAACCCAGGCTTCCCTCAGAGCTCGCCCAGGAGCCAACCTAGTTACCTGTGTTGGACTAGATCTTAAAGATAAGATGAAAGGGTTGGGCTAGTTACCAGGTCCGGCGGAGACAAAGATGCCATAAACGTTCTTGCCCTTTCCATCAGCCATTGAGTCTGCTTCGTGATTCTGATGTATGAAGTACGTATCTCACACCTTGCTCCTTGCTGTGCACAGAGCTGGAAGAAAGTCAATACCTACGGAGTGAGTGGTTAGACATGAGCAAGGTAACGCAGAGGGGTGGGTCCCACAGACTGGGTGAGGACTTAGCATTTGACAGTCACGGCAGGAAACCTTTAGCAGAAGTGATTATCAAGCTTTTAAAACCAGGTCTTGTGTCTTCAAAAGCACTGTAATTAATATATGTCTCTTCAGTGAAGGAGACAAAAAAGCCACATTCTCAGTTAAACAACATCAGCGGCAGCTGTCAGCACTGCCGACCAAGGCTGTACGGGGCGGCTTCCGGGTTCACGGTGGGTGAAGGTTCGTTGGGAATCGCGAGGCCTTTGGTGGCCCCGTCCCTGGGAGTCCAGCTGTGTGACCTGGCACATTCCAGCCTTCACAGACTCCGGGGCCCCTCTCTTGTTCCTCCTCATGCCAGACATTCAGCAGACATTAGCTGAGTCCATGGGCCAGGCGTGGTGTCAGACGCCCAGGATTCAAAATGAATTTCTTGTCAAAGACTGTACATTCCTACAACGGGGAAAACAGGAAACAAATGCATATAATTAAGTGAAGTGTTATGCATAGAAGTAATTTCTGTAGGGCACACATGTAGGCTGTAGGTAGGTCATGGAATTTCATGTCAGTTCACTGATTATATTTCCTATGCCCAGAATTATGTATGTGTATACATATATATATTTTTTTGTTGTTGTTTGTTTGTTTAATTTCAGATTAATATGAGGGTAGAAATGATTAGATTACTCTGTTTGCTTTACTCTTCTCTTCTTTTTTTTTTTTTTTTTTTTGAGACAGAGTCTCACTATATCACCCTCAGTAGAATGCTGTGGTGTCACAGCTCACAGCAACCTCAAACTCTTGGGCTTAAGTGAGTCTCTTGCCTCAGCCTCCCAAGTAGCTGGGTCTACAGGTGCCCGCCACAACCCCTGGCAATTTTTGTTGTTGTTGAAGTTTTTGGCTGGGGCTGGGTTTGAACCCATCACCTCCGGCATATGAGGCTGGTGCTTTACTCCTTTGAGCCACAGGTGCTGCCCCCCTGGCTATTTTTTTGTTGTTATTATCATTGTTGTTTAGCAGGCCCTGGTGGCTTCCAACCCGCCTGCCTTGGTGTGTGTGGCCGGCGCCCAGACCACTGCGATAAGGGTGCCCAGGCTGTTTGTGTTTCTTATGTAAAGTTTAGGTTGTAGTGGAACCCTTTACTCAGGAGTTGTGCTGTAGACCTAGTGTGAGAGCTCGCCAATCACCCTTCCTGCCTCCTCTCCCCTCCTTCTTTGAATACACTTGTGTTTTTCTCTGTGTGGGCATGTAGTACTTTATCTGTTGGTTTTATCTTAGTATTGAGTTCAGTGAATACCTGCGGAATTGTATTTTTACCGAGTATTGTAGCAAAGCCCCACTGTTCAGCCCAGTTCACGCCTGACGGTCTCTTTCATGGATTCTTTCCGCTGCTGTCCATGTGAGAGTCAAGTGTGCACTCATCCTGTTACTGGGTCTGTGTCTCCACCAGACCACGAGAACTTCAAAGGCAGGGGATTTGTTTTATTATCTCAGCGGAAGTTTACAGGGAGGCAATCACATCAGAGATTGCAATTGCTCTTTGCTCTTGTCTAGAATCCCTTTTCCCCCAAATCTGTGTGATTTGGTCTCAGAGTGACTGCCATATCTAAAATCTCTTGGTCCAGTTCTCTCTCGTCACTTTGTTCAGCTGTGCTTTGTTCACAGTGCACATTGCTGAGTGAAATTTCATATTTGCCTTTGTCTGTTGCCAACAAACGTGAGCCCTGTAAGAGGGGAGAGCTCATCTGTCTCATCAGTGCTGTGTAGCTGCCCAGTCCACAGAAAGCTTCAGTTTGTATTTGTCATACGTGAGGTTGGACAAGTAAGTTCATGAACTCATCCTACAAAAAAATGCTGCCCCCTTCTTTGCTGCGTATCACTACAGTCACCTTCGAGACAGTCCCCTTGGGAAGCTGTGCACGGATAACAGCACCTAGTCTTTTTCTGGAGTGGAAATCGGAGCTATCATCATAGGAAGTTGACAATTAAGTTTGTGAACTCACCCTAGAAAAAGCATTACATACCTCACTGCTGAATATCACTACAGTCACCAGAAGGCCAAAGGGGTTATTGGAAGGTGACCATAGTGGGAGTCAGCAATGAGGTATGTTGCACCCTTTTTCTAGAATGAGATTGTGAACGTAATTGTCAGACCTCATACAGGAATGATACTTGGTTTCCACTTCACCAGCCTGCCTTTCTCGTGCGATACACCTTTTTATTATGGACAAATGAAAGGAGCTCTTCACAGGTTTTGTGGTGAGCTCTCCTCTGTGTGGGATTGCGTGGATTGTTCTGGTCCCTAACGGTAGTGGCAGCAGCCTGGCATTTAGCTCTCACCACTTAGAGATCATGGGGCTCATTTTCGTGCAGTTTTCCATAGCTGGTGCTGCACATAAAACGTGTTCTGCCTGCATCACGGAGCCTACACCCTCTCTGCTGTGCTCTTGGGAGCCAGCAGGCCCAGGGTCAGGCCCAGGCCCAGGGTCAGGGTCAGGGTCAGGGTCAGGCCCAGGGTCAGGGTCAGGGTCAGGGTCAGGGTCAGGCCCAGGGTCAGAGTCAGGGTTAGGCCCAGGCCCAGGGTCAGGGTCAGGGTCAGGGTCAAGCCCAGGGTCAGGGTCAGGGTCAGGCCCAGGGTCAGGGTCAGGGTCAGGCCCAGGGTCAGAGTCAGGGTTAGGCCCAGGCCCAGGCCCAGGGTCTGGGTCAGGGACAGGCACAGGGTCAGGGTCAGGGTCAGGCCCAGGGTCAGGGTCAGGCAGGCCCAGGCCCAGGGTCAGGCCCAGGCCCAGGCCCAGGGTCAGGATCAGAGTCAGGGTCAGGGTCAGGGTCAGGGTCAGGGTCAGGGTTAGGGTCAGGCCCAGGCCCAGGGTCAGGGTCAGGGTCAGGGTCAGGGTCAGGCCCAGAGTCAGGGTCTGGCTTCTGACTCTTTTGTCTTTCTCAGCTGCTCCTCTCCATCCAGCCTGTGCTGACATGGGAGTTTCATTGGAGGGGAGAGAGCCGAGTCGGCCTTTCTCTCCTTTTTTCCCCCTAATAGCTGGCAGTTCCACAGAGACTAAGGACATGCAGTTTAAGGAAGAGGATAGGAAGAGAGCAAAGGAAAGAGGGTCCAACAGCGGGTACGCCTGTGCCTGGGAAATCCTGGAGCTCCAGCCGCTGGAGTGCTCTGCGTGGAGAGGCCCAGCTCGCTTGCTGGAGGGGCTGAACAGCATCTGTCTCCCTCCCCTGTGCGGCCCACACCTCTCCGTCAACAAGTCGTCCTCACACTTTGACTACGCCCTTCCTGTAGTCCACGGGTGGCTGGTAAGGCCAGGAGGACAGACCCAGCTTAGCAGGATGGCAAGTTCAGTGTGCTCTTCTCTTTATTGGGGATGCTATACATTTATTAATCCCAGCTTTGGGACACACAGAAGTCCGTTATGTTATTATTGTTCCTCTATTTGGAGTAAGCTTGTAATTTGTTTCACAGTTATTCCAGGGAGTCTGGGTCCCACTTATATGGAAATGTTAGATGTCAGTAGATCATCGTGTATATGTCATATTACTTCTAGAGTTTTATTGCTGTTGTTCATTTGATTGTTTAAGCTTTCATTCCAAAAATCCTTATGATTCTTCCACCTCTTTCCAAAGGGTTCAAAGAAACTCTGAATCATTTAGGGTGGAGCGTGACTCTGCAGAACCTCCCAGAATTCCATTGGCACAATCCTAATGGAAGGTCAGAGGTTAACCCCTGCAAAGCTGTGCTCTGGGGATGGAAATGTGCATGCACACACACACATGCATGTGCACACACACAGGGATACACGTACATGATGTGCACACACAGATACATGCACACACATGTGCACACATGGATACATGCACACACATGTGCACACGGATACGTGCACATGCATTTGCATACACGGATACGTGCATACTTACATACTGTGACTACTCTGCCATAAGGAGCACATGGTTGCTTTGCTTTTCATTGAAGATTCTTAGCATAAGGGTTAGAAACTGCCTAAAAAGATGCAAAGTTTTCATGAAGTTTTTAACTGCTTCTAGAAAATAATATTCAAACCTCCTAAAGTTCCAAGGAAAAAATAGCCTTAGTCTGTAGTGTGGGTTCATGATGAACTAGACTAGAATTCAGCGAGCTGAACAACTCTGGCAGTGCACTATGTCCGTGTAAACTGTAATTATCTACGTAAACTTTTTCATGTTAAGTTTGCTATTTACAGGTTATTTTATTTCCTAAGTGGCCTTTTTTTCCCTTTCAGCCTTGGCATCATTTATTTGTATATTAAATTTAATTTAGAGAGGAGAAGAAAAAATTGATTGGTAGAAATTACACCTTTGTGGGCTATTTTCCAGCCTCTGTAGTGGCATAGAAGGTGCCACGTGCACAAATGGTCTCCACATGCATAAACACTTTCCTTCCTACTGGCAAAAAAATCCAAACAGAATTAATGGACCTCCTTTGAATGAGAAATAGTCTCAAGTTGGAACTTATTATAATAATCACTGTTTTTATTAATCATTTAACAATTATATGGTGTTGATTAATTTTCTGGCAGTGTTATGCTAATAAGATTTCAAGGAAGGGAAAGAAGTCATTTCGTGTAAGTGGGTTTAGTTTAATTTTATTCACCAAAACGGTATTTACTTAATAACAACTATGGAAATAAGCACAGATTCCAGCTATGTCATCTTCCATTTTAGAGCGTAGCTAATGAAAAGAGCCGGTGCTTGTGGAAGAATGGGCTGGTCCAGCTATTCAGGGTGTGAATTGCAGAGGGTGCAACGACCTCATTAGAGCATTTGCAGCTTGGATCAAAGTTGCTTGGTGTCTACTACGGCGTAAGGTATCCATGGATGCTTGGTGGGTACCAATGAATAAGGTAGATTGAGAGCACCTATAAAATTTTGCAATTTTAAATATGTTTTGGTGCCTCAGTGCAAATGAAGAAGCCCTCATTAAGTGGAAACCGTTTGCCAAGGAATTTATTTTTAAATTTGGAGGTTCCATTTAGGGTTGGTCCACTGGCACTGGTTTTTAAATTCTGCCACCTGCTTTTCTCTTCCATTTCCCTCTTTGGCATAGCGATGGGGGTTATTTACCTGTTTGTCAGAAAAGAGATTCCTGTTATTATACACCAGCCCTTGAGGCTATTTGTGCATGTGGTTTTATAAGTTTCTGTTCAGAGAACATACAGTTTTCTAACTCTTTGAAGTCCCCTGTGGATATTTAACGCGTTGAGGGACTCACACAGTCTTGATCGCTTATGATTTTAAGAACCCACTCCTGTGCTTTCCACCAAGTGACAGGCTTTGCTTCAGGTTTTGGTTATCTTGAGTCTAGAACCTCTTTAAAATTCCGGCTATGAAATGATTTATTGTGATACCTCAGAGTTCCAGGAACACAGCATAGGTGCTGAACTACCTTTAAAAATATTTTTTTCCCGTGGTGGCTCATGCCTATAATCCTAGCTCTGGGAGGGTGAGACATGTGGACTGCTTTAGCTCAGGAGTTTGAGACCAGCTTGATCAAGAGCGAGACCCCGTCTCTAAAAACTATCTGGGCGTTGTGGCAGGTGCCTGTAGTCCCAGCTAGTGGGGGAGGCTGAGGCAAGAGGATCGCTTGAGTCCAAGAGTTTGAAGTTGCTGTGAACTGTGGCACCATAGCACTCTACCGAAGGCAACACAGTGAGACTCTGTCTCAAAAAAAGAAATTACTTTTTCCTTTGTGAAATATTTGTAGGTTGGAATGGACAGTCAGAGCAACAATGGTGTTGTAACAGAGGTGGGAGGGATTCACCTCATCGCCTGATGAGTTCATTGTGGATGAAAATTTAGCAGCTAGTCCTGAAAACCTTGAGAAAGCCTTCACAGCCTAATAAAATGTAGTTTAGAGGGATTTAGACTCCAATACTAAGTAATAAATGTAGAATCCTGTTTTAGCAATTGTGTGGTTATATGAAAATTTCAGTTGAACGCCCGTGAGATTTGACATTATATTCTGGTGGTTTGAAAGAGTATTTTTGGAGTATGACTCTGGAAAGTAAGGGAGCTATGTAATATGGTTTTTGATCCATTCTCTAACCTTATCCTTGCCAGACTTTCCCCTCCTTAATCCTGGCCAGGTGGGCTGAGGAGGATGTCTCAACACACTCTCCGTGGGTGTCCGGAAAGGGCTCCGTGAAGCTGCTTGGTGGCCTCTGCCGTAACCCTGTATAAAGCATCACGGTTCCTCCTGGGTCTGCATCTCATCTCCTGGGTCTGCATCTCACCTCCCGGGTCTGTGTCTAACCTCCTGGGTCTGCGTCTCACCTCCCGGGTCTGTGTCTTACCTCCCGGACTGATTTGTTTGGGAAGTGACTGAGTCTGCATTTTGCTTCTGTCTTTTCCTTGCTCTTCCTGGCAGGATCTAATCGACACAGGTGGAAACGTCAGGACATCTGTTTCACGGGTACAAGGAGAAATGATTGGTGAGAACTCAGACTTTAGTGGAGAAGGTGCTTTAGTCTTGGTAACAGTGTCCTCTCTTTCTGGAATGCCTGTCTGCTTTTGCTCTCCTAGAACTTCCTCTTGGTTGATTTTATTTGCGTTTATGTTGTTTGTATGAATGAAATTCCAGCCTCATAGCTTGGAGTCCAGCCAGCTATACATTTGTCTCTAGGTTGTTTGTAGAGGTGACTGGTTAGTATCTGGGTGCCGTCTTTGATCAGGACACATCGGGTCTGTCCTGCTCTCAGTGGGAGGATGTTATTGGATGAGTGGAAGTTAAGAAGACTGTATAGGTCTGGGATTCAGAGAAACTAGAACTTTCCTTGACCTGGAGGAGGGGAGGGGATGCAAGTCCTAATGAAGCACAGCCCGGAGGCCAGAGTGGACGGGGAGCTGGAGGTCAGGAGCTGTGGGGTCTGGAGTGTGGGCGACAGGGAGCTGGAGGTCAGGAGGTGTGGGGTCTGGAGTGTGGGCGACAGGGAGCTGGAGGTCAGGAGGAATGGGGTCTGGAGTGTGGGCGACAGGGAGCTAGAGGTCAGGAGGTGTGGGGTCTGGAGTGTGGGCTAGAGGGAGCTAGAGGTCCAGAGGTGTTGGGTCTGGAGTGTGGGCCATGCTGTGGGCCCTCATGGCAGGGACCTGTGCACCAGTGCTGCACGAGGGCGAGCCTTTAAATGGGTCAAAGCATCCAGGCATGACAACTAAATCATTGGGGTTGCTGAATTCAATTCTGGACCAGAAAAAGGACATAAATGGAACTTGCTAGATATGCCTGCACAACTGAAATTTATGAAAAAAGTTATCCATTTACTTCAAAGTTTCCTCGTTATCAATGCAGTTGCTAATGGAAAGCTGACAGTGTTTCTTTGTCCTCGCCCTCTTCCTCTCCTTCCCTGCGGTGGTGCTGCTGGAGCATGGTGAAATGCTAGGAGAAGGCTGAAAGAGAAGGCTTCTGAGTTTCTGCATTGTCACTAAGCAGGTGGCACCAAAGGGTGCTGTTTTATTGGAAAGTCAACTTTGCTGGTTTCAGGGTAATTCAGTGTTTACAATTGTGCCTTTTAAAAGTCTACTAGGGGATGGCGCCTATAGGTCAAGGAGTAGGGCACTGGCTCCATATGCCGGCGGTGGTGGTTTCAAACCCAGCCTTGGCCAAAAACTGCAAAAAGTAAAAGTCTACTAGGTATATATCCAGAAGACCAAAAATCACATTATCACAAAGATACTTGTACCAGAATGTTTATTGAAGCCCAATTCATAATTGCTAAATCATGGAAGAAGCCCAAGTGCCCATCAACCACGAATGGATTAATAAATTGTGGTATATGTATACCATGGAATATTATGCAGCCTTAAAGAAAGATGGAGACTTTACCTCTTTCATGTTTACATGGATGAAACTGGAACATATTCTTCTTAGCAAAGTATCTCAGGAATGGAAGAAAAAGTATCCAATGTACTCAGCCCTACTATGAAGCTAAATTATAGTTTTCACATGAAGGCTATAACCCAACTATAGCACAAGACTATGGGGAAAGGGCCAAGGAAGGGAAAGGGAGGGGGGAGGTTTTGGGAGAGGGAGGGTAATGGGTGGGGCCACATCTATGGTGCATGTTTGAACGGGTACAGGTGATTACACTAATGTACACAGCTATGATTTAAGAATTACAAAATAAATAAAAATAAATAAAAATAAATTAAAAAAAGAAGATTGACATGATCTCTGATATGAGTGAGCATGTCAAGCTCAGCCGCCTGTGTGGGTGGTCTCCTGAGGAGTAGTGGTCTGGGCTGGGACAATGGCCCAGCTATCTTAGATTGGCCTTTAAGTTTTGGTAACAGGAGATCATTCACATTACATTTTGTACTGTATCTCCTGTTTGTTCCAAAATCATGCTATTTTGGGACCTCTTTTTTTTTTTGACACAAAACTTAGAGTTTGAAGAATGGGTACGTTTCTTCTCTCCTTCCTTCCTTCCTTCCTTCCTTCCTTCCTTCCTTCCTTCCTTCCTTCCTTCCTTCCTTCCTTCCTTCCTTTTTTCACCAGTCTTACTCTGTGGCCCTGGGTAGAGTGCTATGGCGTCATAGCTCACAGCACTCTTCTTCTTCTTCTTCTTCTTTTTTTTTTGAGACAGAGTCTTACTTTGTCACCCCTGGTAGAAAGCCGTGGTGTCATGGCTCACAGCAACTTCACACTCAAGTGATCCTTTTGCTTCAGTCTCCTGAGTAGCTGGGACTATAGGTGCCTGCCACAACACTCAGATATTTTTAGAGACAGGGGTCTTGCTGTAGCTCAGGCTGGTCTCAAACTCGTGAGCTTAGGTGATCCACCTCTCTTGGCCTCCCAGAGTGCTGGGATTGCAGGCGTGAGTCACCATGCCCGGCCTAGCTCACAGCCACTTTAGTCTCTTGGGCTCAAGTGATTGTTTTGCCTGGGATAGCAGGAGGATTACAGGCACCTGCCATGATAACCAGCTGGTTTTTTCTTGTGTCTTTCTTGGGGTGCACACCAGGAAAGCATTATCATTCAAAGATTCTTTTAATCATCTAGTCCATAACGTTGCCAGTAATCAGAACAGATTTGTAACTCATGAGCCATGTGCAAAGAATAGATATCTTGCTTCACTGAGAAAGCAGACAATTTTGTGAAATATTGGCCATTTATCTGTCAAAGTGGGCCATTATACATTGAACCACTGTAATAAGCACCATGTGCCTCCAATTCTTTTCATTTATGCTTTAATGTTTTTTTCCCCATATCTGGTTTGAGGCTTATCCAAATTCTGGTATATTTGAATTCACTTTTGAAACAAGTAGGTACATGAAAATATGAATCAGGAAAATACAATTAGAATAAAATTAAAATGCATAGCTAGGCCAAATGCATTTTTTTATATTTAAGAAATACCAATCATTGAGAAAACAATGAGGAAGCAGTGGATGGAAAAGAACATAGATTATCTTTCTCTCCCCACCATCTCACCCTCATGGTGCTGGGTGGCTTCTAATGCAGCCGACATGAACACTATTCTATTATTGCATTTAGAGCCCATTCTGTGCAGAGCATTCAAAATGCTGGGGGTTTTTCATAACGTGTTGGAAAAAGTATAGAGTTGATTATCAGAAGACTTGTGTTCTAATTCTTATTCTTTATTCCATGACATATAAATGATGTAATCCTAGATGAGTCATTAAATCTTTCTGAATCCTGACTGCCTCACCTCCTGAAAAATAAGAATAATAAACATTTTCTTGTTTCCTCTGTTACATAGTTGTAATAAGCAGAAAGTAATGTATGTGAAAGCATACTGCAGGATTAAAAGCACCATACAGGGTTATTATTTATGCTTCAGTGCATGCATTGAACACGATCTGTGTAATCTCTATTTTCAGAAATGAACCCTCCATCACATTGACATTTGCTAATTTTAAATCTTGCTGTAAATGTATGGCTCAGATTGGAACACCTGCTATCATCATTTTTAAAGTGAATGACTATCATTTGATTTACAAGAACATTTTATCTTAATAAGTTCAGTTCAGCATTTATTAGCATGTATTAGCCTGAAATTCCCTTAACAGAAAATTGTATTTGTTTTCTCAGATATCAGAGTAGTAACCATATTACTCTCAAATGCTATATTTAGTAGGAATTGCTGAACTCAGTAATTCCCATTATTGTCTTAGGAGTACCTTAAAGGTTATAAGACTTGAAAATAAAGAAAAGACTATAGTATGGCTCAGGAGAATGCAAACTTCATGGCATAATATTTCTGTATTACGTAATAAGTTCTGTATTGTTAGATAACTAGATTTCTTCCTGGTAATAACCTTATTTAAATCCCTTATTTCTTATTTTATATTTTAAAAATTACAAAACAGGAAATAACATGATGATTTCAAAAAATGAACATGAATGCCAGAACACAAACAAAATTAATTTTCATTTCTTAAAAAAGTTATATTAGGCATTGAACAAAAGCTTGCAAAACCATGACAGAGCTCATGTTCACTGTTACTCAGAGAACATTTAGAAAGTATGGGTTTTGAGAGGGGGGGAGAAGAGAGGAATATTTGTTGTCTTTACAGTATAATTGAATAGCAAGGTATCGGCATGGAAAAGATTATTCGGTACTATGTGATTCTTGGCAAAATAAGTAATCTAACTTAAAATTCTACATTTGTTTGGGAAAGTTAAGTATCATTTAATGTCATTTAAAGAAGACACCTGGATAAATGCTCAATTGAAGATATTCATGATTTGAACAGAAGGAAGTTTGCAGAGTGGGCAAACCACATAAGCACACTTGGCATCAGAAATGAAAAAGATTTAGAAAGTCCTATTCTTTAAAAATTGAATTGTTACTTGCTATGGACCTAAACTACATGGTTTTATATGTCTGAAAATACAATTGTGCTAAATGAGGAAAATTTAAAGAGCCACTGGAAATATTCATTATCTTTCTAGCTAAATGAACTAAATGTCACCTACTCATTTTTTCGTATTTTAAACCTACTTAAATGAAGACCATTCCATAGTAAATTTCATAGCTTTTATATTTTATAATAAATATCATCATTTCCACATAAGTATTTGTTTTGGCTAGTTTGAAACATTTTAACCTGTGTGTTTTGAAACTGTATTTTCTGAGTTGGAAACCTCAGAAATTACAAATCGCTTTAAGTGTTTGGTATTGAAATAATACTATACTTTTTTAAAGGTTCTTTTGTTTTTCCTAAATATGTTTCCTTACAGAGTGGTTCTAGAAAGATGTGTACCATACAATAAAATTTAACAAAACCAAACACTTGTCTTTTGTTTTGAATGCCACTCCTTAAAGGGAATGATTTTTAAAGCACTGGTTAGCATTTTCAACAATAGTATTGCTTACCATATAGCATAATCATAAAATCAGTTGTCCTTTAAGTGGTACCAGTGAATAAATACTCCAAGCTATATTTCATCTTGTCAAGCACTCTCCATGCCTTTGACACTAACCACCATCCATCTAAGCACTGAATCAACTCACATATTCTATAAAAAGCAGGAGGGAAGAGAGTGAGGAATGTATATATGCTATCTTTGCTGGGCTTTCAATAGATACTGGAGTTTTGCAAGTGGTCCAGGTGTGGAGAAGAAACGTTTAGAAACTGTGCTTTTCCTCTAAACTTTCGAGAGAGTCCTGAAACACAGAGCTATGTGAGTGTGTGTGGTTCAAGGAAAAATAGAGGCGTAATTTGCCATTTGTACCAAATTAAATCAGACTTTCAGCTCAATCAAAACAGCTTGAATCTGGATGTAATAATCTGATTTCCTGACACCCAGAGAAAAATTGAAGCCCTCCAAAAGGCCCCTGCTGATCTTTAACATAATATATAGTTTGCTGGAAATTTCACTCAGCCTCTGAATGCCTTCACATTTAATAAGGTAGAAAAATGCAAGTAGAAACAAGAAAAGAAAATTATACACCAATATCACTAATAAATATTGATGCGAAAATATTCAACAAGATCCTACCAAACCGAATCCAGCAACTCATCAAACAAATTATATACCATGACCAATATACCATTTCCCAGGGTCTCAAGGCTGGTTCAATATATGTAAATCTATAAATATAATTCATCATGTAACAAATTAAAAAACAAAGACCATATGATTCTCTCAACTGATGCAGAAAAAGCTTTTGATAATATCCAGCATTCCTTCCTGATCAGAACACTTAAGAAAATTGGTATAGAAGGGACATTTCTTAAAATTGGTATAGATAGAGGCCATCTACAGCAAACGCACAGCCAATATTGTGTCAAATGGAGTTAAATTGAAATCATTTCCACTTAGATCAGGAGTCAGGCAAGGTTGCCCATTGTCTCCATTGCTCTTTAACATTGTAATGGAAATTTTCGCCATTGCAATTAGGGAAGAAAAGGCTATCAAGGGTATCCACATAGGGTCAGAAGAGATCAAACTTTCACTCTTCGCAGATGACATGATCGTATATCTGGAAAACACTGGGGATTCTACTACAAAACTTTGAGAAGTGATCAAGGAATACAGCAATGTCTCAGGCTACAAAATCAACACCCATAAATTTGTAGCCTTTATATATACCAACAATAGCCAAGCCGAAAAAACAGTCAAGGACTCTATTCCTTTCACAGTAGTGCCAAAGAAGATGAAATATTTGGGAGTTTATCGAACCAAGGACATGAAAGATCTCTATAAAGAGAACTTTGAAACTTTAAGAAAAGAAATTGCTGAAGATGTTAACAAATGGAAAAACATACCATGCTCATGGCTGGGAAGACTCATTTTTGATTACTAACTCTTATACCCTTTGTCTACCAGCTTTTCCTGGAATTCACTTGCCCCCACTGTGCCTGGTTCAGAACTATATTTTAGAGGGCT